>JAWZYU010000056.1:0-226000 GCA_038380435.1 Ryuthela nishihirai
CTCTTGGATGAAAATAGCACCTAAAACAAAATTAGGAAAACAAAATTTCAGATAAAAAAAAAAGGATGAGAGGCCTTTGTAGTATTTTAACAAGATAAATAATGAAATTAAAAAATATAAACATGCAAAATAGAGATGGGTTTGGGCTCTTTTTTTTCGACCCCGATTAGGAGAAAAATTTCTCTGTTACATCATAAGACATAAAACGAGCTTCTCAAAACAACTGAGAATAAATTTACTGTAAATTGGCAACTTTATTTAGAGTTGGGTTGTTTTACCTCTGAGCCGCACTTTTTTGCACACCATGGGCTAAATGGCCAGGTCACATGGACCCCGAAGACTCAGAGAAGGTTGTGGAGCGGACCCATTTGAACAGCTGTTGGGAGACAGATGGTAGCCTCCCGTCAAGGCCATCCAACGTGTTCTTTAACGTTGGGTTGTTTTACCTCTGAGCAGCGCTTTTTAGCACACCATGGGCTAAATGGCCAGGACACATGGACCCCGAAGGCTTAGAGACGGTTGGGGGAGGGGACCCACTGGAACAGCTGTTGGAAGACAGATGGTAGCCTCCCGTCAAGGCCATCCAGCGTGATTGGAGATAGATGGTAACCTCCCCATCAAGGCCATCCAGGGTGTTCTTCTTTAACGTTCACAGGGTATGGCTCTCCCACACACGGGGCCACGGCTTAACGTCCCATCCAACGGATGGCGGCCTTTACCAAGCCCATCGGTGTCCCCTACTGACCGTGGGCAGGGCGGGGAGTTTTGGGGAGATAAATCCCAACGCTGACCAGCTGGGACTCGAACCTGGGAACTACAGATTACGAGCCTGGCGCGTTACCGACTGAGCCACCCCCGCCCCCAAAGCCCGATTAGGAGAAATTTTTCTCTGTTACGTCATAAGACATAAAACGAGCTTCTCAAAACAACTGAGAATAATTTTACTGTAAATTGGCAACTTTATTTAGAATCCGTGCGAGGGTATCCATTGGTTAATACTACTACTCTCTCGTAAACATGACAACCATCGTTTAGTTTCTCCGTGTTCTATTACGCATTGAAATGGTTCGAAAGTTATTTTCGTAACCACTGGTTAAAAGCATTTTCGTGACTTTAATTTCAACTTTTTTACGTTATGGATATCAAAACTGAATTACGTTGTGCGATGTGGATCTCTCACCACGTGACTTCTGGTTCTTTCTATTTTTTTTTAAATTGAGAAAACGAAAACTCATTATTGATTCGCAGGTGGTTTCAAAAAATTCAGGAGATTTTTAAAGCAGTTCCAGAAAATGTTTAACAAGTGGCTGGCACCAATCTTTTAATAATTGCACGTTTTTCCAAACATTTTTTCCAAGTCGCACAAAAATTCCCCGCCCTGCTCACGGTCAGTAGGGGACACCGATGGGCTTAGAAACGCCGCTGTCCGTCGGATGGGATGTTAAGCCGTGGTCCCGTGTATGGGAGAGCCATACCCTGTGCACGTTAAAGAACACGCTGGATGGCCTTGACGGGAGGCTACCATCTGTCTCCCAACAGCTGTTCCAATGCGTCCCCTCCCCCAACTTTCTCTGAGCCTTCGGGGTCCATGTGACCTGGCCATTTAGCCCATGGTGTGCAAAAAAGTGCCACTCAGAGGTAAAACAACCCAACGTTAAAGAACACGCTGGATGGCCTTGACGGGAGGCTACCATCTGTTTCCCAACAGCTGTTCCAGTGGGTCCCCTCCCCCAACTTTCTCTGAGCCTTCGGGGTCCATGTGACCTGGCCATTTAGCCCATGGTGTGTAAAAAAGTGCCGCTCAGAGGTAAAACAACCCAACGTTAAAGAACACGCTGGATGGCCTTGACGGGAGGCTACCATCTGTTTCCCAACAGCTGTTCCAGTGGGTCCCCTCCCCCAACCTTCTCTGAGCCTTCGGGGTCCATGTAACCTGGCCATTTAGCCCATGGTGTGCAAAAAAGTGCCGCTCAGAGGTAAAACAACCCAACGTTAAAGAACACTCTGGATGGCCTTGACGGGAGGCTACCATCTGTCTCCCAACAGCTGTTCCAGTGGGTCCCCTCCCCCAACCTTCTTTGACTCTTCGGGGTCCATGTGACCTGGCCATTTAGCCCATGGTGCGCAAAAAAGTGCCGCTCAGAGGTAAAACAACCCAACAATCCATGTCGCACACAAAATTTTATCGCACAAACTCTTCAATTTGTTATCCATAACTTAAAAGACTTGAAAGAATCATTCAGAAAAATGCGTTAAGCAGGCGTTTAACAGGATACCTCACTTCAAACAATTTAAATGGGTAACAGAACACCGCGAGAAACCAAGCGACGGTTGTCATGGTTACAAGAGTATGATTAACTGATGGGTATCTAATCAGTGTTGCCAATTTACAGTAAAGTAATTTCCAATTCTCAGTTGTTTTGGGGCGGCCTTTTTATATACAGAAATGCACTTCCATAATTATCGATTTTTTATTATATTGTTAATTATAATAATTTTGTGAGGAAATTGAAATGTTGGTGGTATTTGGGTTGGGTTGTTTTACCTGTGAGCGGCACTTTTTTGCACACCATGGGCTAAATGGCCAGGTCACATGAACCCCGAAGGCTCAGAGATGGTTAGAGGATGGGACCCACTGGAATAGCTGTTGGGAGACAGATGGTAGCCTCCCGTCAAGGCCATCCAGCGTATTCTTTAATGTTGGGTTGTTTTACCTCTGAGCGGCACTTTTTTTGCACACCATGGGCTAAATGGCCAGGCTACATGGACCACGAAGGCTCAGAGAAGGTTGGGGGAGGGGACCCACTGGAATAGCTGTTGGGAGACAGATGGTAGCCTCACGTCAATACCATCCAGCGTGTTCTTTAACGTTGGGTTGTTTTACCTCTGAGCGGCACTTTTTTGCGCACCATGGGCTAAATGGCCAGGTCACATGGACCCCAAAGGCTCAGAGAATGTTGGGAGAGGGGACCCACTGGAACAGCTGTTGGGAGACAGATGGTAGCCTCCCGTCAAGGGCATCCAGCGTGTTCTTTAACGTTGGGTTGTTTTACCTCTGAGCGGCACTTTTTTGCACACCATGGGCTAAATGGCTAGGTCACATGAACCCCGAAGGCTCAGAGATGGTTAGAGGATGGGACCCACTGGAATAGCTGTTGGGAGACAGATGGTAGCCTCCCGTCAAGGCCATCCAGCGTGTTCTTTAATGTTGGGTTGTTTTACCTCTGAGCGGCACTTTTTTGCACATCATGGGCTAAATGGCTAGGTCACATGGACCCCGAAGGCTCAGGGAAGGTTGGGGGAGGGGACCCACTGGAACAGCTTTTTTTTTTTTTTTTTTTAATAATAATAATAATCTTTATTCATATTCATGTTAGTTATACAAAATTTTAAACAAATGACCCGCAAAGCATTTGCTTATCTGCAGGAGAGAAGAATAATAACGTTACATGAAAATACATAAGATATAGTTTAAAACAATGTCATCAAATTATATGAATTTCAGTGGAAGCTCCATTGTAGTGGTTGAAATTTTTATTTAAAATTTAGTGCCTAGAAGAAAATTTTTTGTCTTATTTTTGATTTCTTTAAAATTGTTTAATAAAGTAATTTCCCTTGGCAGTTGATTGAACACGTAAGGTATTGTATATGCCCTTGTACATTTCCCGTAATTGTTTAATATTTTTGGAAGTTGGAAATAATTTTTGGATTGTAACCTTGTGTTTTTCCCATGAGAGATTTTATATTTAAATTGATTATCAAAAAAATATTTTAAAGTGATGCTGTATTTGTAAAGGTTGTGAAAAGAGAGTATGCCTAGATAATTTAGTCTTTCTTCGCTATGATAAAATGAATTTCTTAAGTTGTATGGGATTATATTTTTAGCAATGGATGATTGAATAGTTTCTATTTTCTTTATATTTGTGAGGTTAGTTGAGCCGTATATTGTCAAACCATAGGTCAATATAGATTCACAGATAGCTTTGTAAACCAAAATACATGTATGTGTGCTTGCAACAAATTGTAGTTTATAAAGTTTAGATGCACATAGACGCAATTTCCCTGCTAACTTTTGAATATGTGTATTCCATCGGAAGGTTGTGTCCATGTAGAGTCCAAGATATTTATGGCTCTCAACACGCTCAATAACATCACAGTCGCAGCAGTCAGGGTCATGAGTTATCATGTTGTGGGAACACAAGGGTTCGTGGTTTTTAATTGCATAAGATGAGAGATCATAGTATCCTGGTGAATGAAAGCTCATCCATTTGGTTTTTTCTGAATTTATGTAAATACGATTAATGTTAGACCAGTAAATAATTTTGTTAAAATCATCCTGTGTATCTCGGACTGCGTCTCCTATATTGTGATTCACGTTAACCAAGGCGGTGTCATCAGCATATATATAAAGAGAGCCCTTCAGTTTAAGGTTAGCTAGATCATTAATATAAATAATAAATAAAAGCGGACCTAAAATTGAACCTTGTGGAACACCAGTGTACACTGTTCTCTTCTCACTAAAAACGCCATTAATTTTGGTAACATGCACTCTATTTTTTAAATAATTTTCAAACCATTTAAGGGTAATACCTCGGACACCATAAATATACAATTTTTGAAGCAAAATATCGTGATCCAACGTGTCAAATGCCTTACGAAAGTCCAGAAAGAGAGCTGATGCTTTTTTTCCGTTGTTTAAAGTTCCGTTAATGACGTCAGAAAACTCCGTTAAAAGTGTAATTGTATTTTTACCTTTTTGGAAACCATATTGCTTTTCACTAATAATGTTATGTTTTTTCAAGAAATTGGCTAGAACGTTAGCTACATATCTTTCAAGTATTTTGTGAAGGACGGGTAAGATGGCAATGGGCCTATAGTTAGTGCAATCGGATTTAGTTCCACTTTTGTAAATTGGTCTTAGAATAGCAATTTTGAGTTTATTAGGGATGTTTCCTGTAGATATGCTTTCATTGATAAAGTTTGTCACGAGATCAGCTAAGGAGGTTTTGCATGCTTTAATGTGCTTTATGTGTACCTGATCGTATCCACATGATTTTCTTTCATTTAAGTCACTTAGAATTTTGAAAGTTTCTTGTTTTGAGATGGGAGGAATAAAAATTGAGGGGACAGAAGGTTGGATATGTTTAGGAACTGTAGAGAGATTCTGTATACGGTTATCGTCTCTGAGATTGACAATAATGTCTGCAAAGGTGTTGTTAAATTTCTCTGCTGCTCGAGTTTCAGACATACCTTGTGGCATATTCTTCATGATAAAATCGTCAATGGCAGTTTTAGGTTTATTGTTGATAATTTGGTTGATGAGTTCCCAATTTTGTTTTGGTTTATTTTTACATGACTCAAATTGTTTGAAGTAATATTTTTTCTTTTCCTGCCTAATAACGGACGTGACTGTGTTTCTTAAGTTTGTGTATAGTAATTTAAAATTTCTGTTTCTCTTGTTATTTTTGTAATCAATCCAAGCCGAGTCTCTTTTACGTATTAAGTTTATTATTTCCTGATTTATCCAGTCTTTGCTACAATTTCGTTGTTTCATTTTTGAGCCATCCGATAGTTTATTAATTTTGTTATTGTTGACAATCGCCATATATTTTTTTATGAATGTTTCATAAAGTACGTCTATTAGTTCTGAATTTGGGGTTTCGTTTCCAGTGCCTCTGTCCAGCCAGTCTGTTAGACTTATTTCTTTGCATATGTTTTTATGATCTAAGATAGTTTTCGTGTTAAAATTGCTGTCTAGCTTTTTAGTGTGATTGGACGAATTCCCAAGTTTTTGTTGGGAGACAGGTGGTAGCTTCCCGTCAAGGCCATCTAGCGTGTTCTTTATCGTTGGTTTGTTTTACCTCTGAGCGGCACTTTTTTGCACACCATGGGCTAAATGGCCAGGTCACATGGATCCCGAAGGCTCAGAGAAGGTTGGGGGAGGGGACCCACTGGAACAGCTGTTGGGAGACAGATGGTAGCTTCCCGTCAAGGCAATCCAGCGTGTTCTTTAACGTTGGGTTGTTTTACCTCTGAGCGGCACTTTTTTGCACACCATGGGCTAAATTTTAAAGAAATCAAAAATAAGACAAAAAATTTTCTTCTAGGCACTAAATTTTAAATAAAAATTTCAACCACTACAATGGAGCTTCCACTGAAATTCATATAATTTGATGACATTGTTTTAAACTATATCTTATGTATTTTCATGTAACGTTATTATTCTTCTCTCCTGCAGATAAGCAAATGCTTTGCGGGTCATTTGTTTAAAATTTTGTATAACTAACATGAATATGAATAAAGATTATTATTATTATTATTATTATTATTAAAAAAATGGCCAGGTCACATGGACCCCGAAGGCTCAGAGAAGGTTACGGGAGGGTACCCACTGGAACAGCTATTGGGAGACAGATGGTAGCCTCCCGTCAAGGCCATCCAGCGTGTTCTTTAATGTTGGATTGTTTTACCTCTGAGCGGCACTTTTTTGCACACCATGGGCTAAATGGCCAGGTCACATGGACCCCGAAGGCTCAGAGAAGATTAGGGGAGGGGACCCACTGGAACAGCTGTTGGGAGACAGATGGTAGCCTCCCGTCAAGGCCATCCAGCGTGTTCTTTAACGTTGGGTTGTTTACCTCTGAGCGGCACTTTTTTGCACACCATGGGCTAAATGGCCAGGTCACATGGACCCCGAAGGCTCAGAGAAGGTTAGGGGAGGGGATCCACTGGAACAGCTGTTGGGAGACAGATGGTAGCCTCCCGTCAAGGCCATCCAGCGTGTTCTTTAACGTGCACAGGGTATGGCTCTCCCGCACACGGGGCCACGGCTTAACGTCCCATCCGACGGACGGCGGCCTTTCCAAGCCCATCGGTGTCCCCTACTGACCGTGGGCAGGGCGGGGAGTTTTGCGGAGATAAATCTCAACGCTGACCCAGCTGGGACTCGAACCTGGGAACTACAGATTACGAGCCTGGCGCGCTACCGACTGAGCCACCCCCGCCCCTGGTATTTGGGACGAAAAATATTAGAAAGTTAACTTTCGTGGATAACATTATTGTAAAAGCAAAGAGTGATTTATTTATTAAAAATAGAGAATACTTTAAAAATAACCGCAAGCAACATGGTCTTAGTTTTAATCATTAAAGACTGATTTAAAGGTTGAAATTATAATCAAAATATATTTTATATTATTACTTTTTTCCACAAGTACAAGAAATATTCGTAATATAATTTTTTTATATTATTTTTTTCTCAGAACCTGAGAATCTAAACTAACTTACTTGCTACCAGTAAACTTACCACCAGTAAGTTTGAACACCACCTCGTTCAAAACAATGTTCCCTTTAACTCTCATTTTGGAGTTCGTGAGTGATTTGATCGAATTCATTTCAATTAGCATCAATGCCAACTTCAATTTGCCCAGGTACAGTCGCTCAAAAAATATCCGAACACTGTGATTGATTACAGAATTCAGAAAAAAATATCTGGCAAAGATTTTTTTTAGAAATCAGTGATCTGGCAACCTTCGTGTCACGTGACACGAAGGTTGCCAGATCACTAATTTCTAAAAAAAATCGTTGCCAGATGTTTCTTCTGAATTCTGTAATCAATCATAGTGTTTGGATATTTTTTAATATATATAATGCGTATGAATATATAATGCAATGAATATGGAGCGTGTGCAGTTACCGTTCACAGCAAACTGGAGCGGTTGCGGTTAATGTTCACAGCACATTGGATCGTGTGAGCTCACAAAGACCTGCATCGTGTGGGCTCACTCACGGAAATATTGAGCGTGTGCAGTTACCGTTCACAGCAAACTGGAGCGTGTGCAGTAACTACACACGCTCCAGTTTGCTGTGAACGGTAACTTGAGCGTGTACAGTTGCTGTACACGCTCCAGATATTTTTCCTGAATTCTGTAATCACGTGACACGATGGTTGCCAGATCACTTATTTCTAAAAAAAACGTTGCCAGATCACTTATTTCTAAAAAAAACGTTGCCAGATGTTTTTTTCTGAATTCTGTAATCAACCATAGTGTTCGGATATTTTTTGAGCGACTATACATACAATGTGACTGTGTGGTACCACCTACAAACATTCACTTATTCCATACTTCCATCCGTAGTGCAAACAATGTAAACGCATCTGCCATCTACAAAAATTCTTTTAAACAATATGAACGCGTGTACCACCAGCAGTCATTCAATTTTTTGGCGTTTCCACCTTGTACAAACAATGTGAATGTTTGTACCACCAGCAATCATTCAATTTTTTCGCGTTTCCACCATGTACAAACAATGTGAATGTTTGTACCACCAGCAATCATTCAATTTTTTGGCGTTTCCACCTTGTACAAACAATGTGAATGTTTGTACCACCAGCAATCATTCAATTTTTTGGCGTTTCCACCTTGTACAAACAATGTGAATGTTTGTACCACCAGCAATCATTCAATTTTTTTGGCGTTTCCACCTTGTACAAACAATGTGAATGTTTGTACCACCAGCAATCATTCAATTTTTTCGCGTTTCCACCATGTACAAACAATGTGAATGTCTGTACCACCAGCAATCATTCAATATTTTGGCGTTTCCACCTTGTACAAACAATGTGAATGTTTGTACCACCAGCAATCATTCAATTTTTTCGCGTTTCCACCATGTACAAACAATGTGAATGTTTGTACCACCAGCAATCATTCAATTTTTTGGCGTTTCCACCTTGTACAAACAATGTGAATGTTTGTACCACCAGCAATCATTCAATTTTTTCGCATTTCCACCTTGTACAAACAATGTGAATGTTTGTACCACCAGCAATCATTCAATTTTTTGGCGTTTCCACCTTGTACAAACAATGTGAATGTTTGTACCACCAGCAATCATTCAAATTTTTCGCGTTTCCACCATGTACAAACAATGTGAATGTTTGTACCACCAGCAATCATTCAATTTTTTGGCGTTTCCACCTTGTACAAACAATGTGAATGTTTGTACCACCAGCAATCATTCAATTTTTTGGCGTTTCCACCTTGTACAAACAATGTGAATGTTTGTACCACCAGCAATCATTCAATTTTTTGGCGTTTCCACCTTGTACAAACAATGTGAATGTTTGTACCACCAGCAATCATTCAATTTTTTCGCATTTCCACCTTGTACAAACAATGTGAATGTTTGTACCACCAGCAATCATTCAATTTTTTGGCGTTTCCACCTTGTACAAACAATGTGAATGTTTGTACCATCAGCAATCATTCAATTTTTTGGCGTTTCCACCTTGTACAAACAATGTGAATGTTTGTACCACCAGCAATCATTCAATTTTTTGGCGTTTCCACCTTGTACAAACAATGTGAATGTTTGTACCACCAACAATCATTCAATTTTTCCGCGTCTCCACCCCCTGTTACAAAAAAACCACCCCTATTACAAAAAATGTGAATGTTTGTAACACCTACAAACATTCAAATTTTTCCGTGTTTCCACCCGTAGTGCAAACAATGTCAATGCGGTGGTACAATAGAAATTGTACCACCGCATTGACATTGTTTGCACTACGGGTGGAAACAATGTCAATGCGGTGGCCACCTGCAAACAATGTCAATGCGTGTACCACCTGCAAACAATGTCAATGCGTGTACCACCTGCAAACATTCAATTATTCGGAGTCCACCTTCAATTCGAACAATGTCATTTCGTGTACCACCTCCAAACATTCAATTTTTCCGTGTACCATCAGTATGGAAACATTCAATTTTCCTGTGTTCACCAGTAAAAAAAACTTCAATTTTTCCATATACCACTAGTATGGAAACATTCAATTTTCCTGTGCACACCAGTAAGGACTTTCAATTTTTCTATTGTACCACCAGTAAGCAAACCTTCAATTTTTCTATTGTACCACCAGTAAGAAAACCTTCAATTTTTCTATTGTACCACCAGTAAGAAAACCTTCAATTTTTCTATTGTACCACCAGTAAGAAAACCTTCAATTTTTCTATTGTACCACCAGTAAGAAAACCTTCAATTTTTCTATTGTACCACCAGTAAGAAAACCTTCAATTTTTCTATTGTACCACCAGTAAGAAAACCTTCAATTTTTCTATTGTACCACCAGTAAGAAAACCTTCAATTTTTCTATTGTACCACCAGTAAGCAAACCTTCAATTTTTCTATTTTACCACCAGTAAGAAAACCTTCAATTTTTCTATTGTACCACCAGTAAGAAAACCTTCAATTTTTCTATTGTACCACCAGTAAGAAAACCTTCAATTTTTCTATTGTACCACCAGTAAGCAAACCTTCAATTTTTCTATTGTACCACCAGTAAGAAAACCTTCAATTTTTCTATTGTACCACCAGTAAGAAAACCTTCAATTTTTCTATTTTACCACCAGTAAGAAAACCTTCAATTTTTCTATTGTACCACCAGTAAGAAAACCTTCAATTTTTCTATTGTACCACCAGTAAGAAAACCTTCAATTTTTCTATTGTACCACCAGTAAGCAAACCTTCAATTTTTCTATTTTACCACCAGTAAGAAAACCTTCAATTTTCCTATTGTACCACCAGTAAGAAAACCTTCAATTTTTCTATTGTACCACCAGTAAGAAAACCTTCAATTTTTCTATTGTACCACCAGTAAGCAAACCTTCAATTTTTCTATTGTACCACCAGTAAGAAAACCTTCAATTTTTCTATTGTACCACCAGTATGGAAACATTCAATTTTTCCGTGTACCACTATTTTTAAAGCATTCACTATTTTCGTGTAGCACCTTTAACGCAAATAATATCATTTCGTGCACCACCAGTAATAGCAACTTTCAATTATTTCCTATATTCCCTCTAACGTTAAAATTCAAATATTCCACCTACGGCTTCTAATTCAAAAAATAATTTTATTACGCTTCCCACTTCTAATTGACACATTCCATTGTTCTTCGCAATGCAAGAAGAATTTAAATTTAAGCGTAAACCACAGTTTTTAAAACTGTACATTATAAAATTGCTCAAGTGTAACTAAATATGCACCGAGTTCGATATTTTTTTCTGCCAACCCAAAATTGTTTTTTATGTTGTTTATTTTTTTTATTTTTTTATTATTATTAGCAATGACTCTATTGAAAGATCAACGTATTTCATTCAATTGAAATTGTTTTTATTTTCCAAAATTCTCAACTGAAAACAGAGAAACTTTTTACCCTAAAAAAAATCAATAAGATGAGAGCGATTCAGTGAAATCTAATTTCAAATATCACACAAAAAAAAGATATCGAAACGCACGAGACAAGACATTTAGATTAAGTTCAAAATCTGGGTTGTCAAGATTAAATTTAACTTCTTTTAAATGCCAAAAAAAACATTTTTTTTATCTTCCTTTTTTTTATATATCTGAAGCTTATTTTGCTACTAGTAGCCTGTTAAATACCTAATTATAATTATTTAATTACTTCACAATCCATATTAAAATAAATGGCAAAACAATAGGATTAATTGTTTTATCTTTTTTACACAATGTATTAAAAACGTTTGAAAATACGTCATCCAGAAATATTAAAAAAAATATATTTAATTATTAAATCAGCCAGAAATATAAAAATGCAGAGATAATGGGTGTGCCTTTAAAATCTAGAAAAAGAATGGGGCGGGGGTGGCTCAGTCGGTAGCGCGCCAGGCTCGTAATCTGTAGTTCCCAGGTTTGAGTCCCAGCTGGGTCAGCGTTGAGATTTATCTCTGCAAAATTTCCCCGCCCTGTCAGTAGGGGACACCGATGGGCTTGGAAAGGCCGCCGTCCGTCGGATGGGCCGTTAAGCCGTGACCCCGTGTGCGGGACAGCCATACCCTGTGCACGTTAAAGAACACGCAGGATGGCCTTGACGGGAGGCTACCATCTGTCTCCCAACAGCTGTTCCAGTGGGTCCCCTCCCCCAACCTTCTCTGAGCCTTCGGGGTCCTTGTGGCCTGGCCATTTAGCCCATGGTGTGCAAAAAAGTGCCGCTCAGAAGTAAAACAATCCAATCCAATCTAGAAAAAGAATGATTTAAAGAAAATACTCTAGAAAAAAATATAAACCTTAAGTAAAAATTGATTAAAAGTAATTTTTTCTCCTTCCATTCTACAATAATATAAATGACTGTGAATTAATATTAATATGCATTTATTGTTATAAAACCGCTTACGATACTCATCATCATCACTCCATCGTCGTATCATAATTGCGTCGTCTTAGTCGTCACTACCGTCCTCATCATCACTACCGTTGTCGTCATCACTTTCATCGTCACCATCATCATCACTACGGTTGTCGTCACTGCCATCGTCAACATCATCTCTGCTACCATCGTCATCGTTGTAATCACTACCTTTGTCAATCATCGTCAGCATCATATCTGTTACCATCGTCATCGTTGTAATCACTACCTTTGTCAATCATCGTCAGCATCATATCTGTTACCATCGTCATCTTTGTAATCACTACCATTGTCAATCATCGTCAACATCATATCTGTTACCATCGTCATCTTTGTAATCACTACCATTGTCAATCATCGTCAACATCATCTCTGTTACCATCGTCATCGTTGTAATCACTACCATTGTCAATCATCGTCAACATCATCTCTGTTACCATCGTCATCATTGTAATCACTACCATTGTCAATCATCGTCAACATCATCTCTGTTACCATCGTCATCATTGTAATCACTACCATTGTCAATCATCGTCAGCATCATATCTGTTACCATCGTCATCGTTGCAATCACTACCATTGCCAATCATCGTCAACATCATCTCTGCTACCATCGTCATCGTTGTAATCACTACCATTGTCAATCATCGTCAACATCATCTCTGTTACCATCGTCATCGTTGTAATCACTACCATTGTCAATCATCGTCAACATCATCTCTGTTACCATCGTCATCGTTGTAATCACTACCATTGTCAATCATCGTCAACATCATCTCTGTTACCATCGACATCGTTGTAATCACTACCATTGTCAATCATCGTCAACATCATCTCTGTTACCATCGTCATCGTTGTAATCACTACCATTGTCAATCATCGTCAACATCATCTCTGTTACCATCGTCATCGTTGTAATCACTACCATTGTCAATCATCGTCAGCATCATATCTGTTACCATCGTCATCATTGTAATCACTACCATTGTCAATCATCGTCAACATCATCTCTGTTACCATCGTCATCGTTGTAATCACTACCATTGTCAATCATCGTCAACATCATCTCTGTTACCATCGTCATCATTGTAATCAATTACCATTGTCAATCATCGTCAACATCATCTCTGTTACCATCGTCAACATCATCTCTGTTACCATCGTCAACATCATCTCTGTTACCATCGTCATCATTGTAATCACTACCTTTGTCAATCATCGTCAACATCATCTCTGTTACCATCGTCATCGTTGCAATCACTACCTTTGTCAATCATCGTCAGCATCATATCTGTTACCATCGTCATCGTTGCAATCACTACCATTGCCAATCATCGTCAACATCATCTCTGCTACCATCGTCATCGTTGTAATCACTACCATTGTCAATCATCGTCAACATCATCTCTGTTACCATCATCATCGTTGTAATCACTACCATTGTCAATCATCGTCAACATCATCTCTGTTACCATCGTCATCATTGTAATCACTACCATTGTCAATCGTCGTCAACATCATCTCTGTTACCATCGTCATCATTGTAATCACTACCATTGTCAATCATCGTCAACATCATCTCTGTTACCATCGTCATCATTGTAATCACTACCATTGTCAATCATCGTCAACATCATCTCTGTTACCATCGTCATCATTGTAATCACTACCATTGTCAATCATCGTCAACATCATCTCTGTTACCATCGTCATCATTGTAATCACTACCATTGTCAATCATCGTCAACATCATCTCTGTTACCATCGTCATCATTGTAATCACTACCATTGTTAATCATCGTCAACATCATCTCTGTTACCATCGTCATCGTTGTAATCACTACCTTTGTCAATCATCGTCAGCATCATATCTGTTACCATCGTCATCGTTGCAATCACTACCATTGCCAATCATCGTCAACATCATCTCTGCTACCATCGTCATCGTTGTAATCACTACCATTGTCAATCATCGTCAACATCATCTCTGTTACCATCGTCATCATTGTAATCACTACCATTGCCAATCATCGTCAACATCATCTCTGCTACCATCGTCATCGTTGCAATCACTACCATTGTCAATCATCGTCAACATCATCTCTGTTACCATCGTCATCGTTGTAATCACTACCATTGTCAATCATCGTCAACATCATCTCTGTTACCATCGTCATCGTTGTAATCACTACCATTGTCAATCATCGTCAACATCATCTCTGTTACCATCGTCATCGTTGTAATCACTACCATTGTCAATCATCGTCAACATCATCTCTGTTACCATCATCATCTAGGGTCTATCATCCCCTAGGGCGACTAGACTCCTAAGACCACTAGAGGTGGCCCTCCCTCCTAGGCAATTAGACCCCCTATGACGACATAGGGGTGGCCCTCCTTCACCCAAGGGCGACTAGACTCCCTAAAACGCGAGGGTGTGGCCCTTCTCCTATGACCCCCTATGACGACCCTTCTCCTATGACCCCTATGACATTAGACCCCCTATGACGACATAGGGGTGGCCCTCCTCCACCCAAGGGCGACTAGACTCTCTAGAACGCTGGGTGTGGCTCAGTGGGTAGCGTGCCAAGCTCGCATTCTATAGTTCCTAGGTTCGAATCCCAGCTGGGTCAGCGTTGAGATTTATCTCCGCCCCCGGTCAGTAGGGGACACCGATGGGATGGAAAGGACGCCGTCCGTCGGATGGGACGTTAAGTCCATCCGTCGTGGCGCTGATTTAATAATTAAATTTATTGTTAAGCCGTGGCGCCGTGTGCGGGAGAGCCATACCCTGTGCACGTTAAAGAACACGTTGGATGGCTTTGACGGGAGGCTACCATCTGTCTCCCAACAGCTGTTATGGTGGATCCCCTCCCCCAACCTTCTCTGAGCCTTTGAAGTTCATGTGACCTGGCCATTTAGTCCATGGTGTGCAAAAAAGGGCCGCTCAGAGGTAAAACAACCCAACCAAACCCAACTCCCTATAGGGTGACTAGACCCCCTAAGACGACTAAGGTTGGCTCTCCTCCCCCCCTAGGACGACTAGATCCCCTAAGACGACTAGGGGGTGGTACCCCTCCCCCTCGGGCGACTAGATCCCCTAATACCACTAGGGGGTGGTCCTCCTCCCCCTAGGGTGACTATACCCCTAAAACGACTAGGGGGTGGCTCTCCTCCTCCCCCTCGGGCGACTAGACCCCCTAATACGACTAGGGGGTGGTCCTCCTCCCCGCTAGGGTGACTATACCCCTAAGACGACCAGAGGGTGGCCCTCCTCCTCCCCTAGGGTGATTAGACTCCCTAATACGACTAGGGGTGGTCCTCCCTCCCCTAGGGTGATTATACCCCTAAGACGACTAGGGGGTGGCCCTCATCCTCCTCCTCCCCTAGGGTGACTAGACCCCCTAATACGACTAGGGGTGGTCCTCTTCCCCCTAGGGTGACTATACCCCTAAGACGACTAGGGGGTGGCCCTCTTCCTTCCCTAGGGTGACTAGACCCCTAATACGACTAGGGATGGTCCTCCCCCCCTAGGATGATTATACCCCTAAGACGACTAGGGGGTGGCCCTCCTCCTCCCCTAGGGCGACTAGACCCCTCTAATACGACTAGGGGTGGTCCTCCTCCCCCCCTAAGGTGACTATACCCCTAAGACGACTAGGGGATGGCCCTACTCCTCCCGTAGGGCGAATAGACCCCCTAAGACGACTAAGGAGTGCCCCCCCCCCTAGATCCGGCCCTTCTCTGTACTATCCCCTTTTTCATTTTCACACAATCCGTTTTTTAATGTTCCGGTACGTTCTTTTGGAATTGCGAATAGCCATGTCTTAGCTACTCAGCTGTGAGACTAGGGGTCCTTGTGACCTGGCCATTTATCACACTGTATCCACAAAACTGCAGCTCAGAGGTAAAACGACCCAATTTTTACAGTCTGTTCGAACGTTTCAACACAATTTAAAGCTACCACTGAATCTCCAAATCCTCCAGAATTCATTTATGAGTACCTCAGCAACTGGGGGGCGAGGGTGGCTCAGTCGGTAGCGCGCCAGGCTCGTAATCTGTAGTTCCCAGGTTCGAGTCCCATTTGGGTCAGCGTTGAGATTTTTCTCCGCAAAAATTCTCCGGCCTGCCCACGGTCAGTAGGGGACACTGATGGGCTTGGAAAGGCCGCCGCCCGTCGGATGGGACGTTAAGCCGTGGTCCCGTGTGCAGGAGAGCCATACCCTGTGCACGTTAAAGAACACGCTGGATGGCCTTGACGGGAGGCTACCATCTGTCTACCAACAGCTGTTCCAGTGTGTCCCCTCCCCCAAAGTTCTCTGAGCCTTCGGGGTCCTTGTCACCTGGCCATTTAGCCCATGGTGTGTAAAAAAGTGCCGCTCAGAGGTAAAACAACCCAACGTTAAAGAACACGCTGGATGGCCTTGACGGGAGGCTACCATCTGTCTCCCAACAGCTGTTCCAGTGAGTCCCCTCCCCCAACCTTCTCTGAACCTTCGGGGTCCTTGTGACCTGGCCATTTAGCCCATTGTGTGCAAAAAAAGTGCCGCTCAGAGGTAAAACAACCCAACGTTAAAGAACACGCTGGATGGCCTTGACGGGAGGCTACCATCTGTCTCCCAACAGCTGTTCCAGTGGGTCCCCTCCCCCAACCTTCTCTGAACCTTCGGGGTCCATGTGACCTGCCCATTTAGCCCATGGTGTGTAAAAAAGTGCCGTTCAGAGGTAAAACAACCCAACGTTAAAGAACACGCTGGATGGCCTTGACGGGAGGCTACCATCTGTCTCCCAACAGCTGTTCCAGTGGGTCCCCTCTCCCAACCTCTGAGCCTTCGAGGTCCATGTGACCTTGCCATTTAGCACATGGTGTGCAAAAAAGTGTCGCTCAGAAGTAAAACAACCCAACCTGAATCTCCAAATCCTCCAGAATTCATTAATGAGTACCTCAGCAACTGACTTGAACTGCCATCAAACAGTGATAACTCTAATAATAATACTCGAACAGTGATAATCTCTATTTTAATGTAACTGCTTCGTGCATCGAGTATATTCATGAATAAAGTGTTACGTTGAATGCTTTATAGAGTTCTCTATGAAACAAATGTATCTCCATACTTTAAAATAAACCATTTTATCTGTCACTGTGTCTTCTAACAAAAATACCAGCTTTCATTGCGAACACTGTATTGATCATCGTAATAACAGTGTAAGAATCAGACCTGGGAAATTTGATTTGTACTTTCCCAGTGCTTTATGATTAACTGTCTTTCCAGAACTATCTGTTTTGCCTTGAGGGATGCAGATGACTGTAGGAGGCAAGTTGTGGAGAAAGCTATCATCACCAGAAACTAGTCATCATTTGCTGCTAATGGTTCAGCCGGTGACTTATGCTGTTACAGTGTCGTTAATTTTGTAAGTGACGTAGATGATAGCCTGCTCGTGAAAGGGAACGCGACCATAATTATGAAATGGCTGATATGTGCGTTATATTTGGAAAGGTAAAATTACGCTGGGGACATTGCATTAGGTGTGATTAAAATTATAGTCGTGATGTCTGAGTGGATAGGAGGAACACAAATGCGTTTGAAAACAAAAATGAAATCTTTAATGCTTCCTAGCAGCGCACTAGCTGGGTAAAGGATACGTGTTTGTCTTGTGTGTAAGATGACCGGTCTCCCATTCCGTTAATGGCGGTTTTAAGATTGATTACTTGGCATCTCTTCAAGAATCTGCTCGTACCTGTTTCGAATGAAGAAAAAGAGGAATTTTGAAGACTTCGTTTAGTTTGTTTCTGAAGGTAGGATAAGGGGAAAAGGGAAAAAAAATTGATAAGGTACAGTCGCTCAAAAAAATAGTATCCGAACACTGTGGTTGATTACAGAATTCAGAAAAAAAAATATCTGGCAAAGATTTTTTTTTTTTTAGGAATTAGTGATCTGGCAACCTTCGTGTCACGTGATTACAGAATTCAGGAAAAATATCTGGAGCGTGTACAGCAGCTGTACACGCTCCAGTTACCGTTCACAGCAAACTGACTGGAGCGTGTGCAGTTACTGCACACGCTCCAGTTTGCTGTGAACGGTAACTGCACACGCTCAATATTTCCGTGAGTGAGCCCACACGATCCAGGTCTTTGTGAGCTCACACGATCCAGGTCTTTGTGAGCTCACACGATCCAATGTGCTGTGAACATTAACCGCAACCGCTCCAGTTTGCTGTGAACGGTAACTGCACACGCTCAATATTTCCGTGAGTGAGCCCACACGATCCAGGTCTTTGTGAGCTCACACGATCCAATGTGCTGTGAACATTAACCGCAACCGCTCCAGTTTGCTGTGAACGGTAACTGCACACGCTCAATATTTCCGTGAGTGAGCCCACACGATCCAGGTCTTTGTGAGCTCATACGATCCAATGTGCTGTGAACATTAACCGCACCGCTCCAGTTTGCTGTGAACGGTAACTGCACACGCTCAATATTTCCGTGAGTGAGCCCACACGATCCAGGTCTTTGTGAGCTCACACGATCCAGGTCTTTGTGAGCTCACACGATCCAATGTGCTGTGAACATTAACCGCAACCGCTCCAGTTTGCTGTGAACGGTAACTGCACACGCTCAATATTTCCGTGAGTGAGCCCACACGATCCAGGTCTTTGTGAGCTCACACGATCCAGGTCTTTGTGAGCTCACACGATCCAATGTGCTGTGAACATTAACCGCACCGCTCCAGTTTGCTGTGAACGGTAACTGCACACGCTCAATATTTCCGTGAGTGAGCCCACACGATCCAGGTCTTTGTGAGCTCACACGATCCAATGTGCTGTGAACATTAACCGCAACCGCTCCAGTTTGCTGTGAACGGTAACTGCACACGCTCAATATTTCCGTGAGTGAGCCCACACGATCCAGGTCTTTGTGAGCTCACACGATCCAATGTGCTGTGAACATTAACCGCAACCGCTCCAGTTTGCTGTGAACGGTAACTGCACACGCTCAATATTTCCGTGAGTGAGCCCACACGATCCAGGTCTTTGTGAGCTCATACGATCCAATGTGCTGTGAACATTAACCGCACCGCTCCAGTTTGCTGTGAACGGTAACTGCACACGCTCAATATTTCCGTGAGTGAGCCCACACGATCCAGGTCTTTGTGAGCTCACACGATCCAGGTCTTTGTGAGCTCACACGATCCAATGTGCTGTGAACATTAACCGCACCGCTCCAGTTTGCTGTGAACGGTAACTGCACACGCTCAATATTTCCGTGAGTGAGCCCACACGATCCAGGTCTTTGTGAGCTCACACGATCCAATGTGCTGTGAACATTAACCGCAACCGCTCCAGTTTGCTGTGAACGGTAACTGCACACGCTCAATATTTCCGTGAGTGAGCCCACACGATCCAGGTCTTTGTGAGCTCATACGATCCAATGTGCTGTGAACATTAACCGCAACCGCTCCAGTTTGCTGTGAACGGTAACTGCACACACTCAGTGAGCCCTACGATCCAGGTCTTTGTGAGTTCACACGATCCAATGTGCTGTGAACATTAACCGCAACCGCTCCAGTTTGCTGTGAACGATAACTGCACACACTCAGTGAGCCCACACGATCCAGGTCTTTGTGAGTTCACACGATCCAATGTGCTGTGAACATTAACCGCAACCGCTCCAGTTTGCTGTGAACGATAACTGCACACACTCAGTGAGCCCTACGATCCAGGTCTTTGTGAGTTCACACGATCCAATGTGCTGTGAACATTAACCGCAACCGCTCCAGTTTGCTGTGAACGATAACTGCACACACTCAGTGAGCCCACACGATCCAGGTCTTTGTGAGTTCACACGATCCAATGTGCTGTGAACATTAACCGCAACCGCTCCAGTTTGCTGTGAACGATAACTGCACACACTCAGTGAGCCCACACGATCCAGGTCTTTGTGAGTTCACACGATCCAATGTGCTGTGAACATTAACCGCAACCGCTCCAGTTTGCTGTGAACGGTAACTGCACACGTTCAATATTTCCGTGAGTGAGCCCACACGATCTAGTATCAAAATAATATGACCACCTACAGTCGCTCAGTTACACGCTCCAGTAACCGTTCACAGCAAACTGGAGCGTGTGTAGTTACTGCATACGCTCCAGTTTGCTGTGAACGGTAACTGCACACGCTCAATATTACTGTGAATGGGCCCACACGATCCAGGTTTAGAAATTAGCGATCTGGCAACCTTCGTGTCGAAAAAGTATCCGAACACTATGGTCGATTACAGAATTCAGAAAAAATATCTGGCAACGATTTTTTTTTAGAAATGAGTGATCTGGCAACCTTCATGTCACGTGACCCGAAGGTTGCCAGATCACTAATTTCTAAAAAAAAAGTCTTCGATATTTTTTCTGAATTCTGTTATCAACCGTAGTGTTCGGATACTTTTTAGAGCGACTGTACAGAAATAGAATAATAATCTGCGAAGACAACGTGAAACATGATGAACCGGAAATTGAAAAAAATTGAGGTTTAGAAATATTGAAAATTATAAGAATAAAACTTGACGATCAAAATTTATAAGAACAAAACTTGTCATTATGGAATTTGTGAAGTTTTGTTCTTAAAAAACTGAGAAATTAAACGAATAATCCGAAACAAATTATACGAAAAAAACTTGACAATCTAAAAATTAAAAAGAATAATATTTGTCAATTCGAATAGTGACTATACCCCTAAGACGACTAGGGGGTGGCCTTTCTCCTCCTCCCCTAGGGTGACTAGACCCCCTAATACGACTAGGGGATGGTCCTCCTCCCCGCTAGGGTGACTATACCCCTAGGACGACTAGGGGGTGGCCCTCCTCCTCCCCTAGAGTGCCTAGACCCTCTAATACGATTAGGGGATGGTTCTCCTCCCCGCTAGGGTGACTATACTCCTAAGACGACTAGGAGGTGGCCCTCCTCCTCCTCCCCTAGTGTGACTAGACCCCTACGACGACTAGGGGTATTCCTCCTCCACCCTAAGGTGACTATACCCCTAAGACGACTAGGGGGTGGCCCTCCTCCTCCCCTAGGGTGACTAGACCCCCTAATACGACTACGGGGTGGTCCTCCTCCCCGCCAGGGTGACTAGACCCCCTAAGACGACTAGGGGATGGTCCTCCTCCCCCCCTAGGGTGACTATACCCCTACGATGACTAGGAGGTGGCCCTCCTCCTCCTCCCCTAATGTGACTAGACCCCCTAATACGACTAGGGGTGTCCTCCTCCACCCTAAGGTGACTATACCCCTAAGACGACTAGGGGGTGGTCCTCCTCCTCCCCTAGGGTGACTAGACCCCCTAATACGACTACGGGGTGGTCCTCCTCCCCGCCAGGGTGACTAGACCCCCTAAGACGACTAGGGGATGGGCCTCCTCCCCCCTAGGGTGACTATACCCCTACGATGACTAGGAGGTGGCCCTCCTCCTCCTCCCCTAGTGTGACTAGACCCCCTAATACGACTAGGGGTGTCCTCCTCCACCCTAAGGTGACTATACCCCTAAGACGACTAGGGGTGGCCCTCCTCCTCCCCTAGGGTGACTAGACCCCCTAATACGACTAGGGGGTGGTCCTCCTCCCCGCCAGGGTGACTATACCCCTAAGACGACTAGGGGGTGGCCCTCCTCCTCCTCTCCTAGGGTGACTAGACCCCTTAATACGACTAGGGATGGTCCTCCTCCCCCCTAGGGTGACTATACCCCTACGATGACTAGGAGGTGGCCCTCCTCCTCCTCCCCTAGTGTGACTAGACCCCCTAATACGACTAGGGGATGGTCCTCCTCCCCCCCTAGGGTGACTATACCCCTACGATGACTAGGAGGTGGCCCTCCTCCTCCTCCCCTAGTGTGACTAGACCCCCTAATACGACTAGGGGTGTCCTCCTCCACCCTAAGGTGACTATACCCCTAAGACGACTAGGGGGTGGTCCTCCTCCTCCCCTAGGGTGACTAGACCCCCTAATACGACTACGGGGTGGTCCTCCTCCCCGCCAGGGTGACTAGACCCCCTAAGACGACTAGGGGATGGGCCTCCTCCCCCTAGGGTGACTATACCCCTACGATGACTAGGAGGTGGCCCTCCTCCTCCTCCCCTAGTGTGACTAGACCCCCTAATACGACTAGGGGTGTCCTCCTCCACCCTAAGGTGACTATACCCCTAAGACGACTAGGGGGTGGCCCTCCTCCTCCCCTAGGGTGACTAGACCCCCTAATACGACTACGGGGTGGTCCTCCTCCCCGCCAGGGTGACTAGACCCCCTAAGACGACTAGGGGATGGTCCTCCTCCCCCCCTAGGGTGACTATACCCCTACGATGACTAGGAGGTGGCCCTCCTCCTCCTCCCCTAGTGTGACTAGACCCCCTAATACGACTAGGGGTGTCCTCCTCCACCCTAAGGTGACTATACCCCTAAGACGACTAGGGGGTGGTCCTCCTCCTCCCCTAGGGTGACTAGACCCCCTAATACGACTACGGGGTGGTCCTCCTCCCCGCCAGGGTGACTAGACCCCCTAAGACGACTAGGGGATGGGCCTCCTCCCCCCTAGGGTGACTATACCCCTACGATGACTAGGAGGTGGCCCTCCTCCTCCTCCCCTAGTGTGACTAGACCCCCTAATACGACTAGGGGTGTCCTCCTCCACCCTAAGGTGACTATACCCCTAAGACGACTAGGGGTGGCCCTCCTCCTCCCCTAGGGTGACTAGACCCCCTAATACGACTAGGGGGTGGTCCTCCTCCCCGCCAGGGTGACTATACCCCTAAGACGACTAGGGGGTGGCCCTCCTCCTCCTCTCCTAGGGTGACTAGACCCCTTAATACGACTAGGGATGGTCCTCCTCCCCCCTAGGGTGACTATACCCCTAAGACGACTAGGGGGTGGCCCTCCTCCTCCTCCCCTAGGGTGACTAGACCCCCTAATACGACTAGGGGGTGGTCCTCCTCCCCCTAGGGTGACTATACCCCTAAGACGACTAGGGGGTGGCCCTCCTCCTCCTCTCCTAGGGTTACTAGACCCCTTAATACGACTAGGGGTGGTCCTCCTCCACCCTAAGGTGACTATACCCCTAAGACGACTAGGGGGTGGCCCTCCTCCTCCCCTAGGGTAACTAGACCCCCTAATCGTATTAGGGGGTGGTCCTCCTCCCCGCCAGGGTGACTATACCCCTAAGACGACTAGGGGGTGGCCCTCACTGAGGGGAGGATTGATGTCAACAAAACTTGACAATCTAGAAATTTATAACGAAACTTGATAATTGAAATTATAAAGTATTTAATAATCTGGAAAGTTATAAGAACAAAACTTGACATTATGGAAAATTATAAAAAACAGAACTTAGCAATCTAAAAACTGTGAAAATAATGTTTAACTATCTAGAAATTTATAAGAATGAAACTTAACAATCTGAAAATGAAAAAAAAAAAACAGTATTTGACAATCTGAAAAATTATAACAACAAAACTTGACAATCTGGAAAACTATAAGAATGGAACTTGGCAATCTAAAACTTGTAAAAAAATATTTAACATTCTGGAAATTTCTTAAGAACAAAACTTGAAAATCTGGAAAATTATAAGAATAATATTTGACAATCTGTAAATTTACTAAAATAAAACTCGACAATATCGAAAAATTTTCAAATAAGGGAAAAATTGGTTTTCCTGATCGGGATTCGAACCCAGGTTGCCCGGCATGCTTCTGGAGACCTGGGTTCGAATCCCAGTCAGGACAACCAATTATTTGCAACTCAATTTTTAAGAAATATTCCAGTCTCCATAACGTTTTAAATATTGAACAAATATTGTTGAAAATCGATATTTAAATATATTTTATCATAATTTCAAATGATCTTCTGTCACATTTTCACATTAAATGCATACCGTATTTTAGAAGCTATAGAACTTCGAATCTAGATTCCTACGGACATTACATGCAAGTTCTCTAATATTTTGGTATTGCAGCCCATTTAAAAAAAAACATTTTAAAACACTGTGATAAAGTCGCTTTAATAATGGAGAACAGACTAGTCCAAAGTGGTTTGGGGCGGGGGTGGCTCAGTCGGTAGCGCGCCAGGCTCGTAATCTGTAGTTCCCAGGTTCGAGTCCCAGCTGGGTCAGCGTTGAGATTTATCTCCGCAAAACTCCCCGCCCTGCCCACGGTCAGTAGGGGACACCGATGGGCTTGGAAAGGCCGCCGTCTGTCGGATGGGAGGTTAAGCCGTGGTCCCGTATATGGAGAGCCACACCCTGTGCGCGTTAAAGAACACACTGGATGGCCTTGACGGGATGCTACCATCTATCTCCTAACAGCTGTTCCAGTGGGTCACTTCCAACAACCTTCTCTGAGCATACGGGGTCCATGCGACCTGGCCATTTAGCCCATGGTGTGCAATTAAGCGCTGCTCAGAGGTATAACTACCCAACGTTAAAGAACATGCTGGGTGGCCTTGACGGGAGGCTACCATCTGTCTTGCTCTGGTCTTGATATACAGGGTCATTACAGAAGAATAGGGGCGGGGGTAGCTCAGTCGGTAGCGCGCCAGGCTCATAATCTGCAATTCCCACGTTTGAGTAGCAGCTGGGTCAGATTGGATTGGATTGTTTTACCTCAGAGCGGCACTTTTTTCCACACCATGGGCTAAATGTCCAGGTCACATGGACCCCGAAGGCTCAGAGAAGGTTTGTGGAGGGGACCCACTGGAACAGCTGTTGGGGGACAGATGGTAGCCTCCCGTCAAGGCCATCCAACGTGTTCTTTAACGTGCACAGGATATGGCTCTCCCGCACACGGGGCCACGGCTTAACGTCCCATCCGACGGACGGTGGCCTTTTCAAGCCCATCGGTGTCCCCTACTGACCGTTGGCAGGGCGGGGAAATTTTGCAGAGATAAATCTCAACGATCACCCAGCTGGGACTCGAACCTGGGAACTACAGATTACGAGCCTGGCGCGCTACCGACTGAGCCACCAGCGCCCCCAGCTGGGTCAGCATTGAGATTTATCTCCGCAAAACTCCCGCCCTGCCCACGGTCAGTAGGGGACACCGATGTGCTTGGAAAGGCCGCCGTCCGACGGATGGGACGTTAAGCCGTGGCCCCGTGAGTGGGAGAGACAGACCCTGTGCATGTTAAAGAACACACTTAATGGCCTTGATGGGAGGGAACCATCTGTCTCCCAACAGCTGTTCCAGTGGGTTCCCTCCCCCAACCTTCTCTGAGCCTTCGGGGTCCATGTGACCTGGCCATTTAGCCCATGTGTACAAAAAAGGCCGCTCAGACGTAAAACAACCCAACATTAAAGAACACGCTAGATGGCTTTGACGGGAGGCTACCATCTGTCTCCCAACAGCTGTTCCAGTGGGTCCCTTCCCCCAACCTTCTCTGAGCCTTCGGGGTCCTTGCGACATGGCCATTTAGCCCATGGTGTGCAAAAAAGTGCCTCTCAGAGATAAAACAACCCAATGTTAAAGAACACGCTGAATGGCCTTGACGGGAGGCTACCATCTGTCTCCCAACAGCCGTTCCAGTGGGTCCCCTCCCCCAACCATCTCTGAGCCTTCGGGGTCCTTGTGACCTGGCCATTTAGCCCATGGTGTGCAAAAAAGTGCCGCTCAGAGGTAAAACAACCCAAACTACAGAAGAATTTCCACATTTTAAAGTAGTATGTTATTCTGTTATATGTTTAAGCAACTAAGTAATCACGTGTTCAAATTGTCAAATAAAAAGCACACACACCAAAGTTTCGTTATTACGAAGGCGTGGTCAGCATCACATAATGGGTCACCCAGGAAAGCGCTTGGCTCGATCGGCAGCGAGTCAGGTTCGTAATCTGCAGTTTCCAGGTCGAAACCCAATTCTGCAAGTTTTGAGATTTATCTCGATGGAAAATCTTTTTCAATAAACACAGGTGAAAAAAAATTTCACCTGTGTTTAAAAATTTTTACAAAACGCTTTTAAAAAAAATTCTACATGCGCTTAAAATATTACTTTAAGTTTCTATTTTCATTTTGTTTCTGTTTTTGTTTTTTTTATGTTTCTTTTATTTTAATTTATTCGGCCCGATTTTTTTTCTCCGAATTTGGAGTCCCATTGAAATTGGATCCCTGGGCAACGCCCCACTGCGTGGCCATAGGGGGCGTAACAAGAAATTTCCCGTGAAAGGGAGGGGGGTGATGTCCAATAGGTTTTTAACGTTTTGAGTTTTTCGGGGGGGGGGGGGGCGTTTCTAATACGGGGCCGTTAACCTCTTCATTCTCTTCTTGAGTCTCTGTTTTTAGAAGGGGTTTGAGACCAATGGGCGGGTTGTTTGGGTTGTTTTACCTCTGAGCGGCACTTTTTTCCACACCATGGGCTAAATGGCCAGGTCACATGGACCCCGAAGGCTCAGAGAAGGTTGGGGGAGGGTACCCACTGAAACAGCTGTTTGGAGACAGATGGTAGCCTCCCGTCAAGGCCATCCAGCGTGTTCTTTAACGTGCACAGGGTATGGCTCTCACGCACACGGGGCCACGGCTTAACGTCTCATCCGACGGACGGCGGCCTTTCCAAGCCCATCGGTGTCCCCTACTAACCGTGGGCAGGGCGGGGAATTTTGCGGAAATAAATCTCAACGCTGACCCAGCTGGGACTCGAACCTGGGAACTACAGATTACGAGCCTGGCGCGCTACCGACTGAGCCACCCCCGCCCCACCAATGGGCGGCTTTTAACGTCTTGAGTCTCTGACTTCCGAGAGTAGGCTACTTTATAAAATACGTTACTCAAACCCCCAAAAGTTAGGATTAAAAATAAAACTTGGTACACCACAGATTCAAAATAACCATTTATTAAATTGTAACATTAACTCAAATTAAAAGATTCGTTTATTTTGTAATAATATTCGAATTTATGAGTTTGACAAGTGTTGTTCCTGCAACAGATTAAAATTCTTTTCTTTTTGCATTCGAATTAATCTTAGTTTCATTTACACACGAAATGTTTTGCATCAATTCATTGGGGCGGGGGTGGCTCAGTCGGTAGCGCGCCAGGCGCGTAATCTGTAGTTCCCAGGTACGAGTCCCAGCTGGGTCAGTCGTTGAGATTTATCTCCGCAAAATTTCCCCGCCTTGCCCACGGTCAGTAGGGGACACCGATGGGCTTGAAAAGGCTGCCGTCCGTCGGATGGGACGTTAAGCCGTGGCCCCTTGTACGGGAGAGCCATACCCTGTGCACGTTAAAGAACACGCTGGATGGGAGGCGGAGATTTATCTCCGCAAAATTCCCCCGCGCTGCCCACGGTCACTAGGGGACACCAATGGGCTTGGAAAGGCCGCCGTCCGTCGGATGGGACATCTCTCAATAGCTGTTCCAGTGGGTCCCCTCCCTCAACCTTCTCTGAGCCTTCGGGTTCCTTGTGACCTGGCCATTTAGCCCATGGTGTGCAAAAAAGTGCCGCTCAGAGGTAAAACAACCCAACGTTAAAGAACACGCTGGATGGCCTTGACGGGAGGCTACCATCTGTCTCCCAACAGCTGTTCCAGTGGGTCCCCTCCCCCAACCTTCTCTGAGCCTTCGAGGTCCATGTGACCTAGCCATTTAGCCCATGGTGTGCAAAAAAAAGTGCCGCTCAGAGGTAAAACAACCCAACGTTAAAGAACACGCTGGATGGCCTTGACGGGAGGCTACCATCTGTCTCCCAACAGCTGTTCCAGTGGGTCCCCTCCCCCAACCTTCTCTGAGCCTTCGGGGTCCATGTGACCTGGCAATTTAGCCCATGGTGTGCAAAAAAGTGCCGCTCAGAGGTAAAACAACCCAACGTTAAGGAACACGCTGGATGGCCTTGACGGAAGGCTACCATCTGTCTCCCAACAGCTGTTCCAGTGGGTCCCCTCCCCCAACCTTCTCTGAGCCTTCGGGGTCCTTGTGGCCTGGCCATTTAGCCCAACGTGTGCAAAAAGGTGTCGCTCAGAGGTAAAACAATCCAATGCATCAATTCATATTCCAAAGTTTCATATTAAATGGCTGGTTGAATTGAACGTTTTTATTAATAATACCAGACATTAATGCAAACTTGAAAGAGTTTGTCGCTTAGAAAAAGATAAATATGGATACATATATATGTCTGATGCAATCAGCGTAATTACCAAAATGAAGTTTCAGAAATGAAACTGTTGAATATTTATGCATTTCAGTGGAGTTCGTAAAATAAACGTATAAACCGATCTTTATTATATTTGTTCGCATACAAATTTTAGAAACATATTTACACTCTTCGTTAATTGAAACAAATTATCACGCAATTTATTTGGAACTGAAAGGTTCAATATTATTTGTTGATTATGCTAATAAGTACGTGTTTACAAATGGTAATACTTAAGTGCGACTATTAAGTGAACTCAAGTAGAAGTTTTTTTTTTGTCTTGTTAAAGTGTCTTGAAGAGGATAATATAATACTTCGAATAATGGGGCGGGGGTGGCTCAGTTGGTAGCGCGCAAGGCTCGTAATCTGCAGTCCCCAGGTTCGAGTCCCAGCTGGGTCAGCGTTGAGATTTATCTCCACAAAATTCCCCCGCCCTGCCCACGGTCAGTAGGGGACACCAATGGGCTTGGAAAGGCCGCCGTCCGTCGGATGGGACGTTAAGCCGGGGCCCCGTGTGCGGGAGAGCCATACCCTGTGCACGTTAAAGAACACGCTGGATGGCCTTGATGGGAGGCTACCATCTGTCTCCCAACGGCTGTTCCAGTGGGTCCCCTCCCCCAACCTTCTCTGAGCCTTCGGGGTCCATGTGACCTGGCCATTTAGCCCATGGTGCGCAAAAAAGTGCCGCTCAGAGGTAAAACAACCCAACGTTAAAGAACACGCTGGATGGTGTTGACGTGAGGCTACCATCTGTCTCCCAACAGCTATTCCAGTGGGTCCCCTCCCCCAACCTTCTCTGAGCCTTCGTGGTCCATGTAGCCTGGCCATTTAACCCATGGTGTGCAAAAAAGTGGCGCTCAGAGGTAAAACAACCCAACCCGCACTCAAGACCATGGCTTAACGTCCCATTCGACGGATGGCGGCCTTTCCAAGCCCATCGGTTCCTTTGTGAGGACTATAATGAGAGTGCATGTACAAAATGTGGAATCTACAGGACTATAAATGGCTGAGAAGCAGACCTCATTCGGAACAAGACATTATCGAAATAAATAAAACCCAAAATATTACTAAAGACATACACCATTTATCTTAAGAATAATCCATATACTTAATTATTAGCCGAAAAACTAAAATGTTGGGTTGTTTTACCTCTGAGCGGCACTTTTTTGCACACCATGGGCTAAATGGCCAGGTCACATGGACCCCGAAGGCTCAGAGAAGGTTGGGGGAGGGGACCCACTGGAACAGCTGTTGGGAGACAGATGGTAGCCTCCCGTCAAGGCCATCCAGCGTGTTCTTTAACGTTGGGTTGTTTTACCTCTGAGCGGCACTTTTTTGCACACCATGGGCTAAATGGCCAGGTCACAAGGACCCCGAAGGCTCAGAGAAGGTTGAGGGAGGGGATCCATTGGAACAGCTGTTGGGAGACAGATGGTAGCCTCCCGTCAAGGCCATCCAGCGTGTTCTTTAACGTTGGGTTGTTTTACCTCTGAGCGGCACTTTTTTGCACACCATGGGCTAAATGGCCAGGTCACAAGGAACCCGAAGGCTCAGAGAAGGTTGGGGGAGGGGACCCACTGGAACAGCTGTTGGGAGATAGATGGTAGCTTCCCGTCAAGGCCATCCAGCGTGTTCTTTAACGTTGGGTTGTTTTACTTCTGAGCGGCACTTTTTTGCACACCATGGGCTAAATGGCCAGGTCACAAGGACCCCGAAGTCTCAGAGAAGGTTGGGGGAGGGGACCCACTGGAACAGCTGTTGGGAGACAGATGGTTGGACAGATGGTTGGGAGACAGATGAACCTACCGTCAAGGCCATCCAGCGTGTTCTTTAACGTGCACAGGGTATGTCTCTCCCGCACACGGAGCCACGGCTTAACGTCCCATCCGACGGACGGCGGCCTTTCCAAGCCCATCGGTGTCCCCTACTGACCGTGGGCAGGGCGGGGAATTTTGCGGAGATAAATCTCAACGCTGACCCAGCTGGGACTCGAACCTGGGAACTACAGATTACGAGCCTGGCGCGCTACCGACTGATCCACCCCCGCCCCTAAAATATCGAGTATAAGACATTATTAACATTCTTTAAAGCATAGAGCATTCAATAATCTACACTGAACTGAATTCGAATCGATCACAAGTTAATATTAACATTAATTATTTTAAAGAAACTAAATAAATCTGAATATTTTTCCACCTATTTTCGCTAAATTAAAAAACATAACCTATATCACCCTAATAGTCTTAGTTTTAAAAATCCATTAAGGTTTTCTGCTCTTACTTAAACAATAACAAATGCTTATTTCTCAACTGTGTTTATCGGAAAAAAAAAACAACTTAATTTTCGTCGTTTTTTTAAAGCCGATAATTTCGGCCACATTGTGCTAATTAGACACTTTGTACATGGTCAGCCAAGAGCAGTAAGGCTTGACGTGATTAATGGCACCTCCCTTGTGTGACACATAGCAGTATGGGTTATGGATGTTCGGGCACACTTTAGGGTCAACACAACCTGCGTGGCAGGATGATGGAAGTGCTTATGAATATTCAACCTATTTGTCCAGAAGATCGCTTATAAAACTCTGCGTATATCTTGTTTCACATCCGGGGGACTTCCACGGACATGTTTTGTTGTTGTAACGGTTTGACTCTGTCGCGAAATGAGATACGGCTTAAAGTCCCATCCGACAGACAGCACTTTTTTTACACTCAATGGGCTAAATGGCCAGGTCACAAGGACCCTGAAGGCTCAGAGAAGGTTGGGGGAGGGGACCCATTGGAACGGCTGTTGGGAGACAGATGGTAGACTCCCGTCAAGGCCATTCACTGTGTTCTTTAACGTTGGGTTATTTTACCTCTGAGCGGCACTTTTTTTGCACACCATTGCCTAAATGACCAGGTCACAAGGACCCCGAAGGCTCAGAGAAGGTTGGGGGAGGGGACCCACTGGAACAGCTGTTGGGAGACAGATGGTAGGCTCCCGTCAAGGACATTCACTGTGTTCTTTAACGTTTGGATGTTTTACCTCTGAGCGGCAATTTTTTGAACACCATGGGCTAAATGGCCAGGTCACAAGGACCCCGAAGGCTCAGAGAAGGTTGGTGGAGAGGACCCACTGGAACAGCTTTTGGGAGACATATGGTAGACTCCCGTCAAGGCCATCCAGCGTGTTCTTTAACGTTTGGTTGTTTTACCTCTGAGCGGCAATTTTTTGCACACCATGGGCTGAATGGCCAGGTCACAAGGACCCCGAAGGCTCAGAGAAGGTTGGGGCAGGGAACCCAATGGAACAGCTTTTGGGAGATAGATGGTAGCTTCCCGTCAAGGGCATCCAGCGTGTTCTTTAACGTTGGGTTGTTTTACTTCTGAGCGGCACTTTTTTGCACACAAGGCTCAGAGAAGGTTGGGGGAGGTGACCCACTGTAACAGCTGTTGGGAGACAGATAGTAACCTCCCGTCAAGGCCATCCAGTGTGTTCTTTAACGTGAACAGGGTATGGCTCTCCCGCACTTCTGGACACGGCTAAACGTCCCATCCGACGGACGGCGGGTACTTGAAAGCTTCGGGTACAGTAGACAAAGGTTGCCAGATCACTAATTTCTAAAAAAATCGTTGCCAGATATTTTTTCGAATTCTGTAATCAACCATAGTGTTCGGATACTTATTTGAGCGAGTGTACTTAACATCTGATATCGAAAATATTTTTTTTTTCACAGAATAAAGTACCAGAGACAATTTTTCAGATAAACTTCTTTGACATCGTTGTTAGAGTTGATAGTTTCGTTGTCACATAGAAGTCGGCAACAAACTTTTGTGATGAAACTTCTGTCAGCGGAAGACACAAAGAGTTGAAGAAGTTTCAGCTCTGGAGTTGCTAGCAAAATTATCCTTCGAGGGTTTCCTGGGAACGTGTCACGCCCTCACTACTTCCAGGCACACTGCTATTGACAGGGCCACGTCATGCGAACGCGGCACGAAACCTCGAGGACTGACCACTGGCCAGAAATGCACGCTATCACGCTTCTCACGAAAGACGTATTCTGGCGTCCTCGCACGAAACAGACAAGTTAGTCAGTTGGATTGGGATGTTTTACCTCTGAGCGGCACTTTTTTGCACACCATGGGCTAAGTGGCCAGGCCACATGGACCCCGAAGGCTCAGAGAAGGTTGGGGGAGGGGACCCACTGGAACAGCTGTTGGGAGACAGATGGTAGCCTCCCGTCAAGGCCATCCAGCGTGTTCTTTAACGTTGGGATGTTTTACCTCTGAGCGGCACTTTTTTGCACACCATGGGCTAAGTGGCCAGGCCACATGGACCCCGAAGGCTCAGAGAAGGTTGGGGGAGGGGACCCACTGGAACAGCTGTTGGGAGACAGATGGTAACCTCCCGTCAAGGCCATCCAGCGTATTCTTTAACGTTGGGTTGTTTTACCTCTGAGCGGCACTTTTTTGCACACCATGGGCTAAATGGCCAGGTCACATGGACCCCGAAGGCTCAGAGAAGGTTGGGGGAGGGGACCCATTGGAACAGCTGTTGGGAGACAGATGGTAGCCTCCCGTCAAGGCCATCCAGCGTGTTCTTTAACGTTGGGATGTTTTACCTCTGAGCGGCACTTTCTTGCACACCATAGGCTAAATGGCCAGGTCACAAGGACCCCGAAGGCTCAGAGAAGGTTGGGGGAGGGGACCCACTGGAACTGCTGTTGGGAGACAGATGGTAGCCTCCCGTCAAGGCCATCCAGCGTTTCTTTAAAGTGCACAGGGTGTGGCTCTCCCGCACACGGGGCCACGGCTTAACGTCAAATTCGACAGACGGCGGCCTTTCCAAGCCCATCGGTGTCCCCTACTGGCCGTGGGTAGGGCGGGGAATTTTTGCGGAGATAAATCTCAACGCTGACCCAGCTGGGACTCGAATCTGGGAACTACAGATTACGAGCTTGGCGCGGTACCGACTAAGCCACCCCCGCCCCCCATTGACATGGGTGGGGTGTAATTTAATCTGACGAAATGTCTATCATAAGTAATTCTCAGTTAATTGGTGAGCATTTTCATTCCGCGTTATAACGCTTCCTACGTTAGCATTTCATGAATGTTCTACTAAAGGTCCGGACAAACAACTTCCACCATTACGAAAATGAGATCAGTTGCACTATCACGAGATATTTCCCGCAAAAAAAAATATACGCGAAATCATACATAAAACAAATATGCTACCGAATACTTTTGGCACTTCCATGACCTTAAGTAGTTGTAATGATTATTTAATGAATGTAAACAAACATATTTCTCCCAATAAGCAATCTTCTTTATGGAATATATTGTTTAGGTATATACAGTCGCTCAAAAAAGTATCCGAACACTATGGTTGATGACAGAATTCAGAAAAAATATCTGGCAACCAATTTTTTAGAAATTAGTGATCTGGCAACCTTCGTGTCACGTGATTACAGAATTCAGGAAAAATATCTGGAGCGTGTACAGCAACTGTACACGCTCCAGTTACCTTTCACAGCAAACTGGAGCGTGTGAAGTTACTGCACACGCTCCAGTTTGCTGTGAACGGTAACTGCACACGCTCAATATTTCCGTGAGTGAGCCCACACGATCCAGGTCTTTGTGAGCTCACACGATCCAATGTGTTGTGAACATTAACCGCAACCGCTCCAGTTTGCTGTGAACGGTAACTGCACACGCTCAATATTTCCGTGAGTGAGCCCACACGATCCAGGTCTTTGTGAGCTCACACGATCCAATGTGCTGTGAACATTAACCGCAACCGCTCCAGTTTGCTGTGAACGGTAACTGCACACGCTCAATATTTCCGTGAGTGAGCCCACACGATCCAGGTCTTTGTGAGCTCACACGATCCAATGTGTTGTGAACATTAACCGCAACCGCTCCAGTTTGCTGTGAACGGTAACTGCACACGCTCAATATTTCCGTGAGTGAGCCCACACGATCCAGGTCTTTGTGAGCTCACACGATCCAATGTGCTGTGAACATGAACCGCAACCGCTCCAGTTTGCTGTGAACGGTAACTGCACACGCTCAATATTTCCGTGAGTGAGCCCAGACGATCCAGGTCTTTGTGAGCTCACACGATCCAATGTGCTGTGAACATGAACCGCAACCGCTCCAGTTTGCTGTGAACGGTAACTGCACACGCTCAATATTTCCGTGAGTGAGCCCACACGATCCAGGTCTTTGTGAGCTCACACGATCCAATGTGTTGTGAACATTAACCGCAACCGCTCCAGTTTGCTGTGAACGGTAACTGCACACGCTCAATATTTCCGTGAGTGAGCCCACACGATCCAGGTCTTTGTGAGCTCACACGATCCAATGTGCTGTGAACATGAACCGCAACCGCTCCAGTTTGCTGTGAACGGTAACTGCACACGCTCAATATTTCCGTGAGTGAGCCCAGACGATCCAGGTCTTTGTGAGCTCACACGATCCAATGTGTTGTGAACATTAACCGCAACCGCTCCAGTTTGCTGTGAACGGTAACTGCACACGCTCAATATTTCCGTGAGTGAGCCCACACGATCCAGGTCTTTGTGAGCTCACACGATCCAATGTGCTGTGAACATGAACCGCAACCGCTCCAGTTTGCTGTGAACGGTAACTGCACACGCTCAATATTTCCGTGAGTGAGCCCACACGATCTAGTATCAAAATAATATGACCACCTACAGTCGCTCAGAAAAGTATCCGAACGCTATGGTTGATGACAGAATTCGGAAAAAATATCTGGCAACGATTTTTTTTTAGATTTTAGTGATCTGGCAAACTTCGTGTCACGTGAGGTAATTTCTAATAAAAAAAAATCGTTGCCAAATATTTTTTCTGAATTCTGTCATCAACCATAGCGTTCGGATACTTTTTTGAGCGACTTTACAAACTATACGACCGCTGTAATGCACAAGTTTCAACCTAATGTAGAGTGAAATGTAGAGAACCGAATCTAGAAACTCTACAAAAGGCAATATCTTTTTCATACGTCGTCTAGCTAAAGCAAATAACCAAAGGTTTAGATTCACCCTAAAGCACCCAGAGAAGTGGGGACGGGGCTGTCTCAGTCGGTAGCGCGCCAGGCTCGTAATCTGCAGTTTCCAGGTTCGGGTCTCAGCTGGGTCAGCGTCGAGATTTATCTCCGCAAAATTCCCAGCCCTGCGCACGGTCAGTAGGGGACACCGATGGGCTTGGAAAGGCCGCCGTCCGTCGGATGGGACGTTAAGCTGTGACTCCGTATGCGACAGAACCACAGCCTGGGCACGTTAAAGAACACGCTGGATGGCCTTGACGAGAGGCTACCATCTGTCTCCCAACGGATGTTCCAGTGGGTCTCCTCCCTCAACCTTCTCTGAGGTCCAACCAGGTCTTTGTGACCTGGCCATTTAGCCCATTGTGTGCAAAAAAGTGTCGCTCGGAGGTAAAACAACCCAACGTTAAAGAACACGTTGGATGGCCTTGACGGGAGGCTACCATCTGTCTCCCAACAGATGTTCCAGTGGGTCCCCTCCCCCAACATTCTCTAAGCCTTCGGGGTCGTTCTGGCCTGCCCATTTAGCCCATGGTGTGCAAAAAAGTGCCGCTCAGAGGTAAAACAACCCAGAGAAGTGAATGTTTTGGAACGTGAAATAATATCAAAGTATGCATTTGCAGTTCTTCGTATTCATGCTGGATGATGTCCTATTAGAAGATGTGAAAGTGTGTTTATATGGTTCACAAAGTTTTCCATCGCAGATAAAGTATTCATGGCATTTTTGATTATTCTTTCAAAGATGGCTTTTTATGGTTCTTCAAGGCCAAAAATAACATATAAATATATCCCCAGGCGAACGTTTTCCTTCCAGATTGGATTGGTGTTCTTTTGAAGTAATTGACTAAACTTGCAAGGGTTTCTTTAAATATTTACAGCTGTAATAAAATAGTTAAAAAAGATTTCCTTCAAAATTTCATTTTTACGAGAGCTATTAAATATGTGATTAATTTAAATAACAATTTTTTCGAGTAGATATATATTGATTTTTGGCGTTGAAATTAGCAAATGGGTTGGGTTGTTTTACCTCTGAGAGGCACTATTTTGCACACCATGGGTTAAATGGCCAGGTCACATGGACCCAGAAGGCTCAGAGAAGGTTTGGGGAGGGGACCCACTGGAACAGCTGTTGAGAGACAGATGGTAGACTCCCGTCAACACCATCCAGCGTGTTCTTTAACGTTGAGTTGTTTTACCTCTGAGAGGCAGTTTTTTTGCGCACCATGGGCTAAATGGTCAGGTCACATGGACCCCAAAGGCTCAGAGAAGGTTGGGGGAGGGGACCCACTGGAACAGCTGTTGGGAGACGGATGGTAGCCTCCCGTCAACACCATCCAGCGTGTTCTTTAACGTTGGGTTGTTTTACCTCTGAGCGACACTTTTTTGCACACTATGGTCTAAATGGCCAGGTCACATGAACCCTGAAGGCTCAGAGAAGGTTTGGGGAGGGGACCCACTGGAACAGCTGTTGGGAGACAGATGGTAGCCTCCCGTCAAGGCCATCCAGCGTGTTCTTTAACGTGCACAGGATATGGCTCTCCCGCACGGACTACCGCTTAACATCCCATCCGACGGACGGCGGCCTTTCCAAGTTCATTGGTGTCCTCTACTGACCGTGGGCAGGCGGGGAATTTTGCCGAGATAAATCACAACGCTGACCCAGCTGGGACTCGAACCTGGGAACTGGAGATTACGAGCCTGGCGCGTTTCCAAATGAGCCACCACCGCCCCTTAAATAGCTAGGTCAAAAGGACCCCCAAGGTTCATTGAAGGTTGAAGATGAGGACCCACTGGACAAGAGACATATAGTAACATTCCGTTAAGCCATTCAGAGTGTTGTTTAACGTGCACAAACTCTACTGCACATGGCGGCGGGGGTGGCTCAGTCAGTAGCGCGTCAAGCTTGCAATCTACAGTTCCCAGGTTCGAGTCCCAGCTGGATCAGCGTTGAGACTATCTCCGCAAAACTCCCCGCCCTGCGGTCAGTAAGGGTCACCGATAAGTTGGAAAGTCAGCCGTCCGTCGAATGGGATGTTAAGCCGTGACCCCGTGTTCGGGAGAGCCATACCCTGTGCACGTTAAAGAACACGCTGGATGGCCTTGACGGGAAGCTACCATCTGTCTCCCAACAGCTGTTCCAGTGGGTCTCCTCCCCCAACGTTCTCTGAGCCTTCGTGGTCCATGTGACCTGGCCATTTAGCCCATGGTGTGCAAAAAAGTGCCGCTCAGAGGTAAAACAACCCAACGTTAAAGAACACGCTGGATGGCCTTGACGGGAAGCTATCATCTGTCTCCCAACAGCTGTTCCAATGGGTCTCCTCCCCCAACGTTTTCTGAGCCTTCGGGTCCATGTGACCTGGCTATTTAGCCCATGGTGCGAAAAAAAGTGCCACTCACAGGTAAAACAACCCAACGTTAATGAACACGCTGGATGGCCCTGACGGGAAGCTACAATCTGTCTCCCAACAGCTGTTGCAGTGGGTCTCCTCCTCCAACGTTCTCTGAGCCTTCGGGGTCCATGTGACCTGGCCATTTAGCCCATGGTGTGCAAAAAAGTGCCGCTCAGAGGTAAAACAACCCAACGTTAAAGAACACGCTGGATGGCCCTGACGGGAAGCTACCATCTGTCTCCCAACAGCTGTTCCAGTGGGTCTCCTCCCCCAACGTTCTCTGAGCCTTCGTGGTCCATGTGACCTGGCCATTTAGCCCATGGTGTGCAAAAAAGTGCCGCTCAGAGGTAAAACAACCCAACGTTAAAGAACACGCTGGATGACCCTGACGGGAAGCTACCATCTGTCTCCCGACAGCTGTTCCAGTGGGTCTCCTCCCCCAACGTTCTCTGAGCCTTCGGGGTCCATGTGACCTGGCCATTTAGCCCATGGTGTGCAAAAAAGTGCCGCTCAGAGGTAAAACAACCCAGCGTTAAAGAACACGCTCGATGGTCCTGACGGGAAGCTACCATCTGTCTCCCGACAGCTGTTCCAGTGGGTCTCCTCCCCCAACGTTCTCTGAGCCTTCGGAGTCCATGTGACCTGGCCATTTAGCCCATGATGTGCAAAAAATTACCGCTCAGAGGTAAACAACTTCACTTGAAAACATACTTCCCCTACACCAAAGAATACAACTAACTGATGATATTAATTCGTCGTTCTCCTTATGCTGTTTCGATTTGAATATCGATTCGGAGAGACGACGACAATTCTGGAAAGTTGTTTAATTTCCTTTTCTTAATCTCCCTTTGCAACAGAAGCATAAGCAGATTGAAAGTTCATTAAAAGTATATTTCAAACACTCACCTTGCAATTTGCAATTCCGTCTCGCGCTTATTACCAATCCCTCAGCAACACTGACAGCAATTTTCGCACCGCACCAAATTACAGCTGACAGGCTTTTGTGTCGAGATTACAGTCTTATATTTTTCGAATCGTCACGACTCTCCTCGCTGAAATTGCAAAATTCGAACCGAAACTGTTTCTTCATTTTCCTCCTTAATCAGCCGTGACGGTTTTAAATTAAGTATTTTATTTCACCGAGGAATATCTCGCGAATTTGAAATGAAATGTCATTTCCACTTCGTTGAGAAAGGCAGTCGCCGTAAAACCTTTTTCATACAAAGATTGTTGATAACGAAAACTGCATTGTGGAAGTTCATTCTTAGGCTCTCATCTTAGGCATCTCATTATCTATTTCATCTTAGTCATCTCATTATCTATTTCATCTTAGACATCTCATTTTCTATTTCATCTTAGGCATCTCATTATCTATTTCATCTTAGGCATCTCATTATCTATTTCATCTTAAGCATCTCATTATCTATTTCATCTTAGGCATCTCATTTTCTATTTCATCTTAGGCATCTCATTATCTATTTCATCTTAGGCATCTCATTATCTATTTCATCTTAGGCATCTCATTATCTATTTCATCTTAGTCATCTCATTATCTATTTCATCTTAAGCATCTCATTATCTATTTCATCTTAGGCATCTCATGATCTATTTCATCTTAGTCATCTCATTATCTATTTCATCTTAGTCATCTCATTATCTATTTCATCTTAGGCATCTCATTATCTATTTCATCTTAGGCATCTCATTATCTATTTCATCTTAGGCATCTCATTTTCTATTTCATCTTAGGCATCTCATTATCTATTTCATCTTAAGCATCTCATTATCTATTTCATCTTAGGCATCTCATTATCTATTTCATCTTAGTCATCTCATTATCTATTTCATCTTAAGCATCTCATTATCTATTTCATCTTAGGCATCTCATGATCTATTTCATCTTAGGCATCTCATTATCTATTTCATCTTAGTCATCTCATTATCTATTTCATCTTAGACATCTCATTTTCTATTTCATCTTAGGCATCTCATTATCTATTTCATCTTAGGCATCTCATTTTCTATTTCATCTTAGGCATCTCATTATCTATTTCATCTTAGACATCACATTATCTATTTCATCTTAGGCATCTCATTATCTATTTCATCTTAGGCATCTCATTATCTATTTCATCTTAAGCATCTCATTATCTATTTCATCTTAGGCATCTCATTATCTATTTCATCTTAGGCATCTCATTATCCCTTTTATCTTAGGCATCTAATTATCTATTTCATCTTAGGTATCTCATTATCTATTTCATCTTGGGCATCTCATTATCTATTTCATCTTGGGCATCTCATTATCTATTTCATCTTAGGCATCTCATTATCTATTTCATCTTAGGCATCTCATTATCCCTTTCATCTTAGGCATCTAATTATCTATTTAAGGCATCTCATTATCCCTTTCATCTTAGGCATCTAATTATCTATTTCATCTTAGGCATCTCATTATCTATTTCATCTTAGGCATCTCATTATCTATTTCATCTTAGGCATCTCATTATCTATTTCATCTTAGGCATCTCATTATCCCTTTCATCTTAGGCATCTAATTATCTATTTCATCTTAGGCATCTCATTATCTATTTCATCTTAGTCATCTCATTATCTATTTCATCTTAGGCATCTCATTATCCCTTTCATCTTAGGCATCTCATTATCTATTTCATCTTAGGCATCTCATTATCTATTTCATCTTAGGCATCTCATTATCTATTTCATCTTAGACATCTCATTATCCCTTTCATCTTAGGCATCTCATTATCTATTTCATCTTAGGCATCTCATTATCTATTTCATCTTAGGCATCTCATTATCTATTTCATCTTAGGCATCTCATTATCTATTTCATCTTAGGCATCTCATTATCCCTTTCATCTTAGGCATCTAATTATCTATTTCATCTTAGGCATCTCATTATCTATTTCATCTTAGGCATCTCATTATCTATTTCATCTTAGGCATCTCATTATCTATTTCAACTTAGGCATCTCATTATCCCTTTCATCTTAGGCATCTCATTATCTATTTCATCTTAGGCATCTCATTATCCCTTTCATCTTAGGCATCTAATTATCTATTCATCTTAGGCATCTCATTATCTATTTCATCTTGGGCATCTCATTATCTATTTCATCTTAGACATCTCATTATCTATTTCATCTTAGGCATCTCATTATCTATTTCATCTTAGGCATCAAATTATCTATTTCATCTTAGGCATCAAATTATCTATTTCATCTTAGGCATCTCATTATCCCTTTCATCTTAGGCATCTCATTATCTATTTCATCTTAGGCATCTCATTATCCCTTTCATCTTAGGCATCTAATTATCTATTTCATCTTAGGCATCTCATTATCTATTTCATCTTGGGCATCTCATTATCTATATCATCTTAGACATCTCATTATCTATTTCATCTTAGGCATCAAATTATCTATTTCATCTTAGGCATCAAATTATCTATTTCATCTTAGGCATCTCATTATCCCTTTCATCTTAGGCATCTCATTATCTATTTCATCTTAGGCATCTCATTATCTATTTCGATAATGTATTCTTAAATCAAAACACCCACACTCAGTTCTTTCTCAATTTTTGTCCATTTTAATTTCCTCTTCAAAATAAAAAGCTTGAGGTAGTAACTGAAATCCATTTGCAATTTAGATATACCGATTTTTTAACTTCGAAAACGTTAGTTATTTCGTAATTAAAATTCACGGAATATGTTTGAATATTTTATAAAACTAAAACGTGATAAGCCACAGATGGTGGTATGCTATGAGAAACTCTTCCATGAGCTTAGTATTTTAATTAGCGTAAAATCTGCTCACGTATTTCAAAATTCTAATACGTTTTCCGACTAGGGAGTTGGTAAAGTTGGGTTGCTTTACCTCTGAGCGGCACTTTTTTGCACACCATGGGGTAAATGGCCTGGTCACATGGACCTAAAAGGTCAGAGAAGGTTGGGGGGGGACCCACTAGAACAGCTGTTGGGAGACAGATGGTAGCCTCCCGTCAAGGCCATCCAGCGTGTTCTTTAACGTTGGGTTGTTTACTTTTGAGCAGCACTATTTTGCACACCATGGTTTAAATGGCCAGGTCACAAGGACCCCGAAGGCTCAGAGACTGTTGGGGGAGGAGACTCACTGGACACAGCTGTTGGGAGACAGATGGTAGCCTCCCGCCAAGGCCATCCAGCGTGTTCTTTAACGTTGGGTTGTTTTATCTTTGAGCGGTACTCTTTTGCACACCATGGACTAAATGGCCAGGTCACATGGACCCCGAAGGCTCAGAGAATGTTGGAGGAAATGTTGGGGGAGGGGACCCACTAGAACAGCTGTTGGGAGACAGATGGTAGCCTCCCGTCAAGGCCATCCAGCGTGTTCTTTAACGTTGGGTAGTTTTACTTTTGAGCAGCACTTTTTTGCACACCCTGGTTTAAATGGCCAGGTCACAAGGACCCCGAAGGCTCAGAGACTGTTGGGGGAGGAGACTCACTGGACACAGCTGTTGGGAGACAGATGGTAGCCTCCCGCCAAGGCCATCCAGCGTGTTCTTTAACGTTGGGTTGTTTTATCTTTGAGCGGTACTCTTTTGCACACCATGGACTAAATGGCCAGGTCACATGGACCCCGAAGGCTCAGAGAATGTTGGAGGAAATGTTGGGGGAGGGGACCCACTAGAACAGCTGTTGGGAGACAGATGGTAGCCTCCCGTCAAGGCCATCCAGCGTGTTCTTTAACGTTGGGTAGTTTTACTTTTGAGCAGCACTTTTTTGCACACCCTGGTTTAAATGGCCAGGTCACAAGGACCCCGAAGGCTCAGAGACTGTTGGGGGAGGAGACTCACTGGACACAGCTGTTGGGAGACAGATGGTAGCCTCCCGCCAAGGCCATCCAGTGTGTTCATTAACGTTGGGTTGTTTTATCTTTGAGCGGTACTCTTTTGCACACCATGGACTAAATGGCCAGGTCACATGGACCCCGAAGGCTCAGAGAATGTTGGAGGAAATGTTGGGGGAGGGGACCCACTAGAACAGCTGTTGGGAGACAGATGGTAGCTTCCCGTCAAGGCCATCCAGCGTATTCTTTAACGTTGGGTTGTTTTACTTTTGAGCAGCACTTTTTTGCACACCATGGTTTAAATGGCCAGGTCACAAGGACCCCGAAGGCTCAGAGACTGTTGGGGGAGGAGACTCACTGGATACAGCTATTGGGAGACAGATGGTAGCCTCCCGCCAAGGCCATCCAGTGTGTTCATTAACGTTGGGTTGTTTTATCTTTGAGCGGTACTCTTTTGCACACCATGGACTAAATGGCCAGGTCACATGGACCCCGAAGGCTCAGAGAATGTTGGAGGAAATGTTGGGGGAGGGGAAGGGGACCCACTAGAACAGCTGTTGGGAGACAGATGGTAGCCTCCCGTCAAGGCCATCCATCGTGTTCTTTAACGTTGGGTTGTTTTACCTCTGAGCGGTACTTTTTTGCACACCATGGACTAAATGGCCAGGTCACATGGACCCCGAAGGCTCAGAGAAGGTTGTGGGAGGGGACCCACTGAAACAGTTGTTAAGAGACAGATGGTAGCCTCCTATCAAGGCCATCCAGCGTGTTCTTTAACTTGCACAGGGTATGGCTCTCCCGCACACAGGCCACGGCTTAACGTCCCATCCGACGGACGGCGGCCTTTTTAAGCCCATCGGTGTCCCCTACTGACCGTGGGCAGGGCGGTGAATTTGGTGGATATAAATCTCAACGCTGACCCAGCTGGGACTCGAACCTGGGAAATGCAGATTACGAGCCTGGCGCGCTACCGACTGAGCCACCCCCGTCCCCAATGAAAGTATGAATATTAAATTTTTTGTTTCTTAATTAATCTGTTTATGTTGACATTTTTAAAATTTTAATGATCCTTTTTTCGGGGTACCGAGAAAAATTAATTTTAAATTCCATGCTCTACGTTAAGTTTAGTTACGCAACGTAGGACACATGGTTTACGTAACGTAGAGCATGCAGTTTACGTTACGTTTTTGTTACGTAACGTAGAGCATGTGGTTTACGTTAAGTTTGATTACATAACGTAACCCATATGGTTTACGTTAAGTTTGACTACTTAAGGTAGAGCATATGGTCTACGTTACGTTCTGTAGTCGTTCTACGTTACGCAAGTGACTTGATCGAGCCGTAAAGAGCAAAAGTGGGAGGCTTTGTTGGGTTGTTTTACCTCTGAGCGGCACTTTTTTGCACACCATGGGCTAAATGGCCAGGTCACATGAACCCCGAAGGCTCAGGGAAGGTTGGGAGAGGGGACCCACTGGATCAGCTGTTGGGAGACAGATGGTAGCCTCCCGTCAAGGCCATCCAGCGTGTTCTTTAACGTGAACAGGGTATGGCTCTCCCGCACACGTGGCCACGGCTTAACGTCCCATCCGACAGACGGCGGCCTTTCCAAGCCCATCGGTATCCCCCTACTGACCGAGGGCAGGGCGGGGAATTTTTGCGGACATAAATCTCAACGCTGACCCAGCTGGGACTCGAACCTGGGAACTGCAGATTACGAGCCTGGCACGCTACCGACTGAGCCACCAGCGCCCCTAAAAGTGGATGGCCAGGAGACTGGAATTCGATTGCATTATAACATTGCCTTCTCCGTTTGAGAGATTTTTAAAAAAAACTTCTTGAAAATACATGAAATATAAATGTAATAATTTTTTTACCACATTACCACGCAAAACTCCCCGCCCTGCCCACGGTCAGTAGGGGACACTGATGGGCTTGGAAAGACCACCGTCCGTAGAATTGATCGTTAAGCCGTGTGTAATGAGTGGAGAGCACACTCTGTGCATGTTAAAGTGTGAAGAGACGTACCCTGTGCATGTGTGGAGAGAGCCATATCCTTTTATGTGAAAAGACATACCCTGTGCATGTGTGGGAAGAGCCATATCCTTGTATGTGAATAGACATACCCGGTGCATGTGTGGAGTGAGCCATAGCTTTGTATGTGAAAAGACATACCCTGTGCATATGTGGAGTGAGCCATATCTTTGTATGTGAAAAGACATACCCTGTGCATGTGTGGAGACAGCCATAACCTTGTATTTGAAAAGACATACCCTGTGCATGTGTGGGGAGAGCCATATCCTTGTATGTGAATAGACATACCCTGTGCATGTGTGGAGTGAGCCATATCTTTGTATATGAAAAGACATACCCTGTGCATGTGTGGAGAAAGCTATATCCTTGAATGTGAAAAGACATACCCTGTGCATGTGTGGAGAGAGCCATATCCTTGTATGTGAATAGACATACCATGTGCATGTGTGGAGTGAGCCATATTTTTGTATATGAAAAGACATACCCTGTGCATGTGTGGAGAAAGCCATATCTTTGTATGTGAAAAGGCATACCCTGTGCATGTGTGGAGAGAGCCATATCCTTGTATGTGAATAGACATACCATGTGCATATGTGGAGTGAGCCATATCTTTGTATGTGAAAAGACATACCCTGTACATGTGTGGAGTGAGCCATATCTTTGTATGTGAAAAGACATACCCTGTGCATGTGTGGAGAGAGCCATATCCTTGTATGTGAAAAGACATACCCTGTGCATGTGTGGAGTAATCCATATCCTTGTATGTGAAAAGACATACCCTGTGCAGGTGTGGAGAGAGCCATATCCTTGTATGTGAAAAGACATACCCTGTGCATGTGTAGAAAGAGCCATATTTTGTGCAGGTTAAAGTGTGAAAAGACGTACCCTATGCACTTGTGGAGAGAGCCATATCCTGTGCATGTTAAACTGTGAAAAGACGTTCCCTGTGCATATGTGGAGAGAGACATATCCTGCGCAAGTTTAAGTATGAAAAGACGTACGATGTGCACGTTAAAGAACACGCTGGATGGCCTTGACGGGAGTCTACCATCTTACCCCAACAACTGTCAGTGGGTCCGCTTCCCCCAACCTTCTTTGCGCCCTCGGGGTCCTTGTAACCTGGCCATTTAGCCCATTGTGGGCAAAAAAGTGCCGCTCAGACGTAAAACAACCCAACGTTAAAGAACACGATGGATAGCCTTGACGGGAGGCTACCATCTGTCTCCCAACAGCTGTTCCAGTGGGTCCCTTCCCCCAACCTTCTCTGAGACTTCGGGGTCCATGTGACCTGGCCCTTTAGCCCATGGTGTGCAAAAGAGTGCCGCTCAGATGTAAAACAACCCAACGTTAAAGAACACGCTGGATAACCTTGGCGGGAGGCTACCATCTGTCTCCCAACAGCTGTTCCAGTGGGTCCCCTCCCTAAACCTTCTCTGAGACACCGGGGTCCATGTGACCTGGCCATTTAGCCCATGGTGTGCAAAAAAGTGCCGCTCAGAGGTAAAACAACCCAACGTTAAAGAACACGCCAGATGGCCTTGACGAGGAGGTACCATCTGTCTCCCAACAGCTGTTCCAGTGGGTCCCCTCCCCCAACCTTCTCTGAGACTTCGGGGTCCATGTGACCTGGCCATTTATCCCATGGTGTGCAAAAAAGTGCCGCTCAGAGGTAAAACAACCCAACGTTAAAAAACACGCTGAATAGCCTTGATGGGAGGCTACCATCTGCCTCCCAACAGCTGTTCCCGAGGGTCCCTTCCCCCAACTTTCCCTGAGCCATCGGGGGTCCATGTGACCTGGCCATTTAGCCCATGGTGTGCAAAAAAGTGCCGCTCAGAGGTTAAACAACCCAACGTTAAAAAACACGCTGGATAGCCTTGAAGGGAGGCTACCATCTGTCTCCCAACAGCTGTTCCAGTGGGTCCCTTCCCCCAACCTTCTCTGAGACTTCGGGGTCCATGTGACCTGGCCCTTTAGCCCATGGTGTGCAAAAGAGTGCCGCTCAGATGTAAAACAACCCAACGTTAAAGAACACGCTGGATAACCTTGGCGGGAGGCTACCATCTGTCTCCCAACAGCTGTTCCAGTGGGTCCCCTCCCTAAACCTTCTCTGAGACACCGGGGTCCATGTGACCTGGCCATTTAGCCCATGGTGTGCAAAAAAGTGCCGCTCAGAGGTAAAACAACCCAACGTTAAAGAACACGCTGGATGGCCTTGACAGGAGTCTACCATCTGTCTCCCAACAGCTGTTCCAGTGGGTCCCCTCCCTCAACCTTCTCTAAGACTTCGGGGTCCATGTGACCTGGCCATTTATCCCATGGTGCGCAAAAAAGTGCCGCTCAGAGGTAAAACAACCCAACGTTAAAAAACACGCTGGATAGCCTTGAAGGGAGGCTACCATCTGCCTCCCAACAGCTGTTCCCGAGGGTCCCTTCCCCCAACTTTCCCTGAGCCATCGGGGGTCCATGTGACCTGGCCATTTAGCCCATGGTGTGCAAAAAAGTGCCGCTCAGAGGTTAAACAACCCAACGTTAAAAAACACGCTGTATAGCCTTGAAGGGAGGCTACCATCTGTCTCCCAACAGCTGTTCCAGTGGGTCCCCTCCCCCAACCTTCTCTGAGACTTCGGGGTCCATGTGACCTGGCCATTTAGCCCATGGTGTGCAAAAAAGTGCCCCTCAGAGGTAAAACAACCCAACGTTAAAGAACACGCTGGATGGCCTTGACGTGAGGCTACCATATGTCTCCCAACAGCTGTTCCAGTGGGTCCACTCCCCCAACCTTCTCTGAGCCTTTGGGGTCCTTCTGACCTGGCCATTTAGCCCATAGTGTGCAAAAAATTGCCGCTCAGAGGTTAAACAACCCAACGTTAAAGAACACGCTGGATGGCCTTGACGGGAGACTACCATCTGTCTCCCAACAGCTGTTCCAGTGGGTCCCCTCCCCCAACCTTCTCTGATACTTCGGGGTCCATGTGACCTGGCCATTTCGCCCATGGTGTGCAAAAAAGTGCCGCTCAGAGGTAAAACAACCCAACATTAAAGAACACGATTGATGGCCTTGACGGGAGGCTACCATCTGTCTCCCAACAGCTGTTCCAGTGAGTCCCCTCCCCCAACCTTATCTGAGCCTTCGGGGGTCCATGTGACCTGGCCATTTAGCCCATGGTGTGCAAAAAAGTGCCGCTCAGAGGAAAAACATCCCAACGTTAAAGAACATGCTGGATGGCCTTGACGGAAGGCTACCACCTGTCTCCCAGCAGCTGTTCCAGTGGGTCCCCTCCCCCAACCTTCTCTGAGCCTTCGGGGTCCATGTGACCTGGCCATTTCGCCCATGGTGTGCAAAAAAGTGCCGCTCAGAGGTAAAACAACCCAACATTAAAGAACACGATTGATGGCCTTGACGGGAGGCTACCATCTGCCTCCCAACAGCTGTTCCAGTGGGTCCCCTCCCCCAACCTTCTCTGAGCCTTCGGGGTCCATGTGACCTGGCCATTTCGCCCATGGTGTGCAAAAAAGTGCCGCTCAGAGGTAAAACAACCCAACATTAAAGATCACGCTTGATGGCTTGACGGGAGGCTACCATCTGCCTCCCAACAGCTGTTCCAGTGGATCCCCTCCCCCAACCTTCTCTGAGCCTTCGGGGTCCTTGTGACCTGGCCATTTAGCCCATGGTGTGCAAAAAAGTGCCGGTCAGAGGTTAAACAACCCAACGTTAAAGAACACGCTGGATGGCCTTGACGGGAGGCTACCATCTGTCTCCCAACAGCTGTTCCAGTGGGTCCCCTCCCCCAACCTTCTCTGAGCCTTCGGGGTCCATGTGACCTGGCCATTTCGCCCATGGTGTGCAAAAAAGTGCCGCTCAGAGGTAAAACAACCCAACATTAAAGATCACGCTTGATGGCTTGACGGGAGGCTACCATCTGCCTCCCAACAGCTGTTCAAGTGGATCCCCTCCCCAAACCTTCTCTGAGCCTTCGGGGTCCATGTGACCTGGCCATTTAGCCCATGGTGTGCAAAAAAGTGCCGCTCAGAGGTAAAACAACCCAACGTAGAATGGCAGTGATTTAAGAGAGTAGGTCGATATTTTTTCAGGGACGGGACCAAGTTTGTTTCATGGGAGGGCAAAATATTTTCAACGGGGGAGGGGGGCGCAAAAAAACCCAAAGCGAAAAAAAATGGAAACTTATATTTGAAAGTATAAGTAAAAAATATATTTTAATTATAATGAATAAGAGTAAAAAAAAGTAAAAAAATTACGTTTCTTTTCAAATAAAACATTATTTTTAGATACATCTGATATTATTTATCTTAGATTAATTTTTCCATTATTTTCTCTCCCATTTTTACATCTACATCAAAGTATAATCGGAATCTGGTATTTTTATAGTAATTTGAAACAAAAAAATTCTAAGAAATAGAAAAAAGAAAAAAATTAAAAAATTAAAAAAAAAAACAATAACAATGTATTTATTTATTTATTTATTTATTTATTTATCTTTAAATGATTTTTCATTTTTTCTTCACGCTGTTGTGATTATTAACGACTTAGTCGTGTTGACTTTTTTTTATTTTGGGTCTGTATTCTTTCTTTTTTTAGCATCTTTTCTCTTTTTTTTACGGCTGGTTCTCGAGGTCCTTTTTTATTTCCTGATAATGAATGCAAAAAAAAAAATTTTACAAAAATTCCGACTTCTCTGAAAAGCAAAAAAAAAAATTCATTCACCTGTTTAAAAAGAACACTTTTTTTTTAATGCAGTGGAGTATTTTTTTTTAATTTTTTTCCTAGATTTTGATTAAAAGTGGGACGATATTGCAAAGCCTGTCTTATCTTTAATTTCGCATCTTTTTTTCATGAACTTCGACAAATATTTTTTATTGCACGTGAGGTTACCTTCGAGTTTTTACTGCCAGATCCCACTTCACCTTTAAATGCCACGAAGCTAAAAAATAAAAAATAAAAAATGCTCCTGTGTACAACCACAGCAAAACGACAATTAAAAAAAATGTGTTACATTCTGAAATAAGCTGTTGAAGCCCAACTTAACCATGGCGTCTCTGCCACTAATTAACAACTACTCCGCTACACGTAACTTTTTAATTTGTTTTATTACTGAGTCGCACTTTTTTTTTTTGCTCAAAATGTGCTAAATGGCCAGGTGATAAGGGACCTCTTAGTCACAGTTGTTAGCAGACAGATGGTAGTCTCCCGATAAGGCCATCCAGCGTGTTCTTTAGCGTGTAGAGTTGGGTTGGGTTGTTTTACCTCTGAGCGGCACTTTTTTGCACACCATGGGATAAATGGCCAGGTCACAAGGGCCCGAAGGCTCAGAGAAGGTTGAGGGACAGATGGTAGCCTCCCGTCAAGGCCATCCAGTATGTTCTTTAATGTTGGGTTGGTTTACATCTGAGCAGAATTTTTTTGAACACCATGGGTTAAATAGCCAGGTCACAAGGACCCGAAAGCTCAGAGAAGGTTGGGGGAGGGGACACACTATAACAGCTGTTGGGAGACAGATGGTAGTCTCCCGTCAAGGCCATCCAGTGTGTTCTTTAACGTTAGGTTGTTTTACATCTAAGCGGCACTTTTTTGCACACCATGGGCTAAATGGCCAGGTCAAATGGACCCCGAAGGCTCAGAGAAGGTTGGGGGAGGGGACCCACTGGAAGCTGTTGGGGGACAGATGGTAGCATCCCGTCAAGGCCATCCAGTGGGTTCTTTAACGTTGGGTTGTTTTACCTCTGAGCAGAACTTTTTTCAACACCATGGGTTAAATAGCCAGGTCACCAGGACCCGAAAGCTCAGAGAAGATTGGGGGAGGGGACCCACGGGAACAGCTGTTGGGAGACAGATGGTAGCCTCCTGTCAAGGCCATCCAGTGTGTTCTTTAACGTTGGGTTGCTTTACCTCTGAGCGGCACTTTTTTGCACATCATGGGCTAAATGGCCAGGTCAAATGGACCCCGAAGGCTCAGAGAAGGTTGTTGGAGGGGACCCACTGGAACAGCTGTTGGAGGACAGATGGTAGCCTCCCGTCAAGGCCATCCAGTGGGATCTTTAACGTTGGGTTGTTTTACATCAGAGCACCACTTTTTTACACATCATGGGCTAAATGGCCAGGTCACAAGGACCCCGAAGGCTCAGAGAAGATTGGGGGAGGGGACCCACTGAAACAGCTGTTTGGTGACAGATGGTAGACTCCCGTCAAGGCTATCCAGCGGTTTCTTTATCGTGAACAGGGTATGGCTCTCCCGTACACGGAGCCAAGATTTAACGTCCCATCCATCGGATTGGTGGCTTTCCAAGCCCATCGGTGTCCCCTACTGACCGTGGTTTGGTTTGTTTTACCTCTGAGCGGCACTTTTTTGCACACCATGGGCTAAATGGCCAGGTCACATGGACCCCGAAGGCTCAGGGAAGGTTGGGGGAGGGGACCCACTGGAACAGCTGTTGGGAGACAGATGGTAGCCTCCCGTCAAGGCCATCCAGCGTGTTCTTTAACGTGCACAGGGTATGTCTCTCCCGCACACGGGCCACGGCGTAACGTCCCATCCGACGGACGGCGGCCTTTCCAAGCCCATCGGTGTCCACTACTGACCGTGGGCAGGGCGGGGAATTTTGCGGAGATAAATCTCAACGCTGACCCAGCTGGGACTCGAACCTGGGAACTACAGATTACGACCTGGCGTGCTACCGACTGAGCCACTCCCGTCCCTACTGACCGTGGGCAGGGAGTTTTGCGGACATAAATCTCAACGCTGACCCAGCTGAAACTCGAACCTGTAGCGTGTAGAGAGTATGACTCTTTTGAACACTGAACCACGGTTTCCTTCGCATCCGACGGACGGCAGCATTTACAAGCCTATTGATTTCCCTTTCTAACCGAAAGCAAAACGCGGTTTAGCGGAGATACAGTCGCCCAAAAAAATATCCGAACACTACCGTTGATTACAGAATTCAGAAAAAATAAGATTGCCAGATCACTAATTTCTAAAAAAAACATCGCTGCCAGATATTTTTTTCTGAATTCTGTAATCAACTCTAGTGTTCGGATACTTTTTTGAGCGACTGTACATAGGAAAAGTCCGATTCAAAAGTACCAGTCCAACTACTTAAAGAGACTTTTATTTTCAAGAGAACTCTTAGTGACTTTGATTTTTTTTTTTCTACCTTCCGCTCCGCGACGACTAAATTTTTGAGAAAACCATTTTTATGACTCAAATCATTTTGTAGAACCCTTTTCATCTGTAAATTCCCCACCAAAAAGAAAAAAAAAAAAACAATTCTTGAAAAAAAAAAAATAACCTAACAGAGATCAGAAAATGTGGCTTTTATTTTATCCTCACAAACCATTGATTGTGAAGTCTTTATTCCTGCGAAGTAACTGTTTCTGCCGATATGTACACAACCAGACACCCTTTTCAACGAAAAAAGACAGAATTCCTTGGGGGCGGGGGGGGGGCTCAGTTGGTAGCGCGCCACGCTCGTAATCTGCAGTTCCAAGGTTCGAGTCCCAGCTGGGTCAGCGTTCAGATTTATCTCCGCCAAATTCCCCGCCCTGCCTACGGTCAGTAGGGGACACCGATGGGCTTGGAAAGGCCACCGTCCGTCGGATGGGACGCTAAGTCGTGGCCCCGTGAGCGGGAAAGCCATTCCCTGTGCACTTTAAAGAACACGCTGGATGGCCTTGACGGGAGGATACCATCTGTCTCCACACAGCCTTTCCAGTGGGTCCCCTCCTCCAACCTTCTCTGAGCCTTCGGGGTTTTTGTGACCTGGCCATTTAGCCCATGGTGTGCAAAAAAGTGCCGCTCAGAGTTAAAACAACCCAACGTTAAAGAGCACGCTGGACGGACTTGACGGGTGGCTACCATCTGTCTCCCAACAGATCTTTTAGTGGGTCCCCTCCCCCAACCTTCTCTGAACGTTCGGGGTCCTTGTGACCTGGCCATTTAACCCATTGTGTGCGAAAAAGTGCCTCTCAGAGGTAAAACAACCCAACGTTAAAGAACACGTTGGATGGCCTTGACGGGAGGCTACCGTCTGTCTCCCAACAGCTGTTCCAGTGGGTCCCCTCCCCCAACCTTCTTTGAGCCTTCGGGGTCCATGTGACCTGGCCATTTAGCCCATTGCGTGCAAAAAAAGTGTCGCTCAGAGTTAAAACAACCCAACGTTAAAGAGCACGCTGGACGGATTTGACGGGTGGCTACCATCTGTCTCCCAACAGATCTTCCAGTGGGTCCCCTCCCCCAACCTTCTCTGAACCTTCGGGGTCCATGTGACCTGGCCATTTAGCCCATTGCGTGCAAAAAAAAGTGTCGCTCAGAGGTAAAACAACCCAACGTTAAAGAACACGCTGGATGGCCTTGACGGGAGGCTACCGTCTGTCTCCCAACAGCTGTTCCAGTGGGTCCCCTCCTCCAACCTTCTCTGAACCTTCGGGGTCCTTGTGACCTGGCCATTTAACCCATTGTGTGCAAAAAAGTGCCTCTCAGAGGTAAAACAACCCAACGTTAAAGAACACGCTGGATGGCCTTGACGGGAGGCTACCGTCTGTCTCCCAACAGCTGTTCCAGTGGGTCCCCTCCTCCAACCTTCTCGGAACCTTCGGGGTCCATGTGACCTGGACATTTAGCCCATGGTGTGCAAAAAAGTGCCTCTCAGAGGTAAAACAACCCAACCTTTTTCAATGAAAAAAAAAGACAGAATTCCTTTTCGCGGGGCTGGGAAGAGAGAAAAAGCCCCTCAATTCTCTGTCGTCGAAACTTTCTGTTCTACGCCAAGTCTTGTACATGAATCATTGAATAGTGGCATGCTCTTTCTGTAAAGAAAATGGCAGATATCCACCACAAGGATGTTTTTAAAGATTTCAAATGTCAAAGGAAAAGAGAAAAAAAAAAATCATGCGCCTAGATGGTGAAAAAGGGAATCGGTTGAAAGAGAGCAAAGGACGCTTACTGATGAATTCAGAAGGAAAAAAGAAACCTCTCCGAAAAACCAATGGATAAAAAAAAAAAGAAAAAAAAAATTATTGATGCTAGATAAAGTGAATGAATACTTTAGTTGCAAAAATAAAAACATCGGCATTCAAATTTCGGTAATACGTTAGAGATGAATTCGAAAGCTACAGAAACTGAATGTAAGCCATTCTCTCTGCAATTTGTTTGGCAGTGCGGTTTGGATTATTTTCGAGTAATGCTTGGCTTTAGGTTTTTTTTTTTTTAAAAAAGAAAGTCTTTTTATGCATTAGATTGATACGAAAGAAACTTGAAGCTAAGTTCTAAAAGGAAATTCGTCTTATTGATTCTTTTTGGCAGGTCAAGGCTTTTTTTTTATTGTTATTTTTATTGAAATAACAATGAATTTTCGAAGGGGGAATCAAGATATATCAAGGTTTGGTATTCGTATATTGAAATTTTGTTTTTTTTACTGCTGATATAATCAGTGAAAGATGTAGGAGATAAACTAAACTGGGGGTGAAGTTGGGTTGGGTTGTTTTACCTCTGAGCGGCAATTTTTTGTACACCATGGGTTAAATGGCCAGGTCACAAGGACCCCGAAGGCTCAGAGAAGGTTGGGGGAGGGGACCCACTGGAACAGCTATTCCGAGACAGATGGTAGCCTCCTGTCAAGGCCATCCAGCGTGTTCTTTAACGTTGGGTTGTTGTACCTCTGATCGGCACCTTTTTGCACACCATGGGCTGAATGGCCAGGTCACAAGGTCCCCGATGGCACAGACAAGGTTGGGGGAGGAGACCCAGTGGAACAGCTGTTGAGAGACAGATGGTAGCCTCCCGTCAAGGCCATCCAACATGTTCTTTAACTTTGAGTTGTTTTACCTCTGAGCGGCACTTTTTTCCACACCGTGAGCTAAATGGCCAGGTCACAAGGACCCTGAAGGCTCAGAGAAAGTTGGGGGAAGGGACCCACTGGAACATCTGTTGGGAGACAGACGGTAGCCTCCTGTTAGCGTGTTCCTTAACGTTGGATTATTTTACCTCTGAGTGAAACTTTTTTACACACAATGGGCTAAATGGCCAGGTCGCAAGGACCCGAAAGACTCAGAGAAGGTTGGGGGAGGGGACCCACTGGAACAGCTGTTGTGAAACAGATGGAGCTACCAGGTTCGAGTCCCAGCTGGGTCAGCGTCGAGATTTATCTCCGCAAAATTCCCCATCCTGCCCACGGTCAGTAGGGGACACCGATGTGCTTAGAAAGACCGCCGTCTGGCGGATGGGACGTTAAGCCGTGGCTCCGTATTCGGGAGAGCTATTTAGCTCATGGTGTGCAAGAAACTGCCGCTCAGAGGTAAGACAACGCAACGTTAAAGAACACGCTGGATGGCATTGACGGGAGGCTACCATCTGACTCCCAACAGCTGTTCCAGTGGATCCCCTCCTCTAAACCTCTCTGAGCCTTCGGGGTCCTTGTGATCTGGCCATTTAGCCCATGGTGTGCAAAAAAGTGCCGCTCAGAACTAAAACAACCCAACGTTAAAGAACACTCTGGATGGCCTTGACGGGAGGCTATCATCTGTCTCCCAACAGCCGTTCCAGTGGGTTCCTTCCTACAACCTTCTCTGAGCCTTAGGGGTCCTTGTGACCTGGCCATTTAGCCCATGGTGTGCAAAAAGTGCCGTTCAGAGCTAAAACAACCGAACGTTAAAGAACACTCTGGATGGCCTTGACGGGAGGCTATCATCTGTCTCCCAACAGCCGTTCCAGTGGGTTCCCTCTTACAACCTTCTCTGAGCCTTCGGGGTCTTTGTGACCTGGCCATTTAGCCCATGGTGTGCAAAAAAGGGCTGCTCAGAGGTAAAACAACCCAACGTTAAAGAACACTCTGGACGGCCTTGACGGGAGGCTATCATCTGTCTCCCAACAGACGTTCCAGTGGGTTCCCTCCTGCAACCTTCTCTGAGCCTTCGGGGTCTTTGTGACCTGGCCATTTAGCCCATGTTGTGCAAAAATGTGCTGCTCAGAGGTAAAACAACCCAACGTTATAGAACACTCTGGATGGCTTTGACGGGATGCTATCATCTGTCTCCCAACAGCCGTTCCAGTGGGTTCCTTCCTACAACCTTCTCTGAGCCTTAGGGGTCCTTGTGACCTGGCCATTTAGCCCATGGTGTGCAAAAAAGTGCCGTTCAGAGCTAAAACAACCGAACGTTAAAGAACACTCTGGATGGCTTTGACGGGAGGCTATCATCTGTCTCCCAACAGCCGTTCCAGTGGGTTCCCTCCTACAACCTTCTCTGAGCCTTCGGGGTCTTTGTGACCTGGCCATTTAGCCCATGGTGTGCAAAAAAGGGCTGCTCAGAGGTAAAACAACCCAACGTTAAAGAACACTCTGGATGGCTTTGACGGGATGCTATCATCTGTCTCTCAAAAAGCAGTTCCACTGGGTTCCCTCCTACAACCTTCTCTGAGCCTTAGGGGTCCTTGTGACCTGGCCATTTAGCCCATGGTGTGCAAAAAAGTGCCGCTCAGAGCTAAAACAACCGAACGTTAAAGAACACTCTGGACGGCCTTGACGGGAGGCTATCATCTGTCTCCCAACAGACGTTCCAGTGGGTTCCCTCCTGCAACCTTCTCTGAGCCTTCGGGGTCTTTGTGACCTGGCCATTTAGCCCATGTTGTGCAAAAATGTGCTGCTCAGAGGTAAAACAACCCAACGTTATAGAACACTCTGGATGGCTTTGACGGGATGCTATCATCTGTCTCTCAAAAAGCAGTTCCAGTGGGTTCCCTCCCCCAACATTCTCTTAGCCTTCGGGGTTCTTGTGACCTTGCCATTTAGCCCATGGTGTACAAAAAAAGTGCCGCTTAGAGATAAAACAACCCAACGCATGAGTCATTCATTCTTAATTTAACAACAACCACAGAGATCTCTAAAATAATCTGAATTCTCTTTTAACGAAATCGAAATACTTCAGGGGCGGGCTTTCACATTGCTTTGTTCAATGCAAGAATATAACACAGTAAATACTACATTGTATAATAACCAACAATCTTAGTGTAGTAGGCCTGGCCAATTTCAACTCCGCGCTGTTAACTACCTAAACTTAATTTCGTTAACTGATTACAGCACTCCAAATAATAATGTTGTTCTATTCACAGGTTCGTTGTCTGCATTCTGTTGTTTCTGGAGAATATAACAGCATTAATCTAACCACCTCGCAACACATCTTCTTTCAAGCAATTAGAAACTTCAGCAGTCACAATTAAGGATATCCAACTCTCTTTCTCGAGATTCTCCCAAGGAAGGAACGGTAACTAAATTGTTAAACATAAACTGCCAACAAAATGTCACTCAGGTATATAAAACTTGGAAAGAAAGAAAGATAACATCCACAAAGACTTTCCTTTAAACAGTCTACGCTTAAACAGATGTCAAAACACATTCTTAAAGCTGTCTTAGCGTTACGTAGAATGGTTATACTCGTTTCGAATTTGCTTCTAGCAGAAATTCATTCTATTGTTACAGAAATATTTATTCACTCTGTCATCTATGAAGTTTATTAAAGATTATTATTTACAGTATCCGGACAAAAAAAGGGGAAAAAATTATCTCAGCTGGTAGGAGGTCAGTAGGAAACATCGATGTACAGTGGCTCAAAAAAGTATACGAACAATATGGTTGATTAGAGAAATCAGAAAAAATATCTGGCAACGATTTTTTTTTTTTTAGAAATTAGTGATCTGGCAACCTTCGTGTGTCACGTGATTACAGAATTCAGGAAAAATATCTGTAGCGTGTACAGCAACTGTACACGCTCCAGTTACCGTTCACAGCAAACTGGAGCGTGTGCAGTTACTGCACACGCTCCAGTTTGCTGTGAACGGTAACTGCACGCGCTCAATATTTCCGTGAGTGAGCCCACACGATCTAGTATCAAAATAATATGACCACCTACAGTCGCTCAAAAAAGCATCCGAACACTATGGCTGATTACAGAATTCAGAAAAAATATCTGGCAACAATTTTTTTTAGGAATGAGTGATCTGGCAACCTTCGTGTCACGTGACACGAAGGTTACCAGATCACTCATTCCTAAAAAAAAAATCGTCTCCCAACTGATATTTTTTCTGAATTCTGTAATCAGCCATAGTGTTCGGATATTTTCTGAGCGACTGTACTTGAAAGAATCGCCGTTTGTCGGAGTGGACGTTAAGCCGTTGGACTTTTATAGGAGAGCCATATTCTGTGCATGTTAAAGAACGTTCTGGATGACCTTGACTGGAGGTTGCCATCTATCTTCCAATGGGTCCCCTCCCCCAACCTTCTCTGACCCCTTTGGGTCTTTGTGACCTAGCCATTAAACCTAAAGTGTGAAAAAAATTGCCGCTCAGAGGTCAGTTCAATCCAAAATAATAATGACTACTGGATAGATAGCATACTACGATTACAGGGACCAGGATTCGACAAAAATTTAATAGTGATTTTTAAAAGGCATTGTGATTCCTGGTAAAATGACTTCAACCTCTGGAAAATTGCATGTCAACTCCAAATTTGACCACGCAACTTCTGAAAACATTTCGAATCGATTCCCATATCGACACTGAAAGACATATTGACATCATAACCTCTGAAAAAATTCCATATATATACCTAACAGGCTATAACCTCTAACCAAATTTCAGAGCTGCTCCTGAAAAACCACAACTCCTGTAAAAATCACGTATTATTTCTCAAATGATATTCTAACCTCTGGAAACATTGGGGCGGGGTGGCTCAGTCGGTAGCGCGCCAGGCTCGTAATCTGCAGTTCCCAGGTTGAGTCCCAGCTGGGTAAGCGTTGAGATTTATCTCCGCAAAATTCCCCCTCCTTTCCCATGGTCAGTAGGGGACACCGATGGACTTGAAAAGGTCGCCGTCCGTCGGATGGGACTTTAAGCTGTGGCCCCGTGTGCGGGAGAGTCATACGCTGTGCACGTCAAAGAACACGCTGGATGGCCTTGACGGGAGGCTACCATCTGTCTCCCAACAGCAGTTCCAGTGGGTTCCCTCCCCCAACCTTCTCTGAGCCTTCGAGGTCCTTGTGACCTGACCATTTAGCCCATGGTGTACAAAAAAGCGCCGCTCAGAGGTAAAACAACCCAACGTTAAAGAACACGCTGGATGGCCTTGACGGGAGGCTACCATCTGTCTCCCAACAGCAGTTCCAGTGGATCCTCTTCCCCAACCTTCTCTGAGCCTTCGGGGTCCTTGTGACCTGACCATTTAGCCCATGGTGTACAAAAAAGCGCCGCTCAGAGGTAAAACAACCCAACGTTAAAGAACACGCTGGATGACCTTGACGGGAGGCTACCATCTGTCTCCCAACAGCAGTTCCAGTGGGTCCCCTCCCCCAACCTTCTCTGAGGCTTCGAGGTCCTTGTGACCTGACCATTTAGCCCATGGTGTACAAAAAAGCGCCGCTCAGAGGTAAAAAAACCCAACGTTAAAGAACACGCTGGATGGCCTTGACGGGAGGCTACCATCTGTCTCCCAACAGCTATTCTAGTGGGTCCCCTCCCCAAACCTTCTCTGAGCCTTCGGGGTCTTTGTGACCTGGTCACTTAGCCCATTTTGTGCAAAAAAGGGCCGCTCAGAGGTAAACCAACCTGGAACTCCTAAACGAGTCCCATAAAGATGTGATATAATTTACAGTACAGAGTAAAATCACAATTAAATAAGTCTGTGAGTTGACTCTGCTGACTAATAAATTATCTGAGCATTCCATTTTAAATTCCAAGTCGGCCAATTTCAGTGTTCGGGATGTCGCCTCACCGAACTAATGGGAATAAATCTCAGCAATATCACGAGCGACGAAGGAGAAGGTCTCTCCCAACACTCGGTTCGTCTTCAGAAAGAAAACGAATGTGCGAGACTACACCAGCAATGAAGCATAGGGTGTGCGGTACTTGTATGTACATTAACTGTCAGGCACACTAATTAATTTTGGGTTAAGAGGTTGTTAAAGGGGGGGAGGGGGGAGAAATGGTTTTAGGACAAAAATAAAGCAATGGACTAGTTCAGACAGAGCAGGGGTGAATTGAAGTGGAATTCTGTGTTATTTCGCGATAAATCAACATTTTGTCTAATTAATTATGAGGGAATTGTCTACTTCTTTACTTAACAAGAATAAGAGATCTTTTGTGAATGGATCATTCTGGCCAAAGCTTTTCATACATTCACAAAGGGACTGATTTTAAGGGACCTTTCGGCATTTTGAGTTTTTGGGAAAGTGGTTTGTGTTGTTTTACTTTTGATCAACAATTTTTTTTGCATACAATGGGCTAAATGGCAATGGTTGGGTTGTTTTACCTCTGAGTGGCACATTTTTGCACACCATGGGCTAAATGGCCAGGTCACATGGACCCCGAAGACTCAGAGAAGATTGGGGGAGGGGACCCACTGGAACAGCTGTTGGGAGACAGATGGTAGCCTCCCGTCAAGGCCATCCAGCGTGTTCTTTAACGTTGGGTTGTTTTACCTCTGAGCGGCACTATTTTGCACACCATGGGCTAAATGGCCAGGTCACATGGACCCCGAAGGCTCAGAGAAGGTTGGGGGAGGGGACCCACTGGAACAGCTGTTGGGAGACAGATGGTAGCCTCCCGTCAAGGCCATCTAGCGTGTTCTTTAACGTTGGGTTGTTTTACCTCTGAGCGGCACTATTTTGCACACCATGGGCTAAATGGCCAGGTCACATGGACCCAGAAGGCTCAGAGAAGGTTGGGGGAGGGGACCCACTGGAACAGCTTTTGGGAGACAGATGGTAGCCTCCCGTCAAGGCCATTCAGCGTGTTCTTTAACGTTGGGTAGTTTTACCTCAGAGCGGCACGTTTTGCACACAATGGGCTAAATGGTCAGGTCACAAGGGCCCCGAAGGCTCAGAAAGGTTGGGGGAGGAGACCCACTGGAACAGCTGTTGGGTAACAGATGGTGCCTCCCGTCAAGGCCATCCAGCGTGTTCTTTAACGTGCACAGGGTATGGCTCTCCCGCACATGGGGCCACGGCTTAACGTCCCATCCGACGGACGGCGGCCTTTCCAAGCCCATCGGTGTCCCCTACTGACCGTGAGCAAGGCGGGGAATTTTGCGGAGATAAATCTCAACGCTGACCCAGCTGGGACTCGAACCTGGGAACTAGATTACGAGCCTGGCGCTCTACCGACTGAGATATCCCCACCCCCGTCAAAGCGGAAAGCAATAGGAAGAAGATAGGTAAAAATGACCTCATGACACGAATAAACCTCAGAGCTAATTAGCATAACGAAATTCAAAATCTGAATAAGCGGACCTCTTCGCAGACACCAAAATCACGATTTATAATTAATTGCACGTTGCTTCCAATAATTCTAAACGAATGTTCATTCAGACACACTTCTAATGTGATTTGCGCTAATATTTCGATATAAACTATCTCTGAATATTTCCACTGAGACTCTCATTTCGAAATGAGGTATCGATTAATTTTCGAGCATGCAGAGAACAAAGGACTTCCGGTATAACTCGAGGTCCCGCCTCGAATCCATTAGTTAATGAAAACGTACCATTGCCTCTCCTTTGATAACAGGAGACTCTGAAATTGAGAAAATTAGGTTATCACCAACAAATTAAAGTCCAGAAACAAGAAGGCGGGGTGGCTCAGTCGATAGTACACCAGGATCGTAATCTACAGTTCCCAGGTTCGAGTCCCAGCTGGGTCAGCGTTAGAGATTTATCTCCGAAAAATTCCCCGCCCTGCCCACGGTCAGTAGGGGACACCGATGGGCTTGGAAAGGCCGCCGTCCGTCGGATGGGACGTTAAGACGTGGCTCCGTGTGCGGGAGAGCCATACCCTGTGCGCGTTAAAGAACACGCTGGATGGTCTTGACGGGAGGCTACCATCTGTCTCCCAACAGCTGTTCCAGTGGGTCCCCTCCCCCCAACCTTCTCTGAGCTTTCGGGGTCCATGTGACCTGGCCATTTAGCCCATTGTGTGCAAAAAAGCGCCGCTCAGAGGTAAAACAACCCAACATTAAAGAACACGCTGTATGGCCTTGACGGGAGGCTACCATCTGTCTCCCAACAGCTGTTCCAGTGGGTCCCCTCCCCCCAACCTTCTCTGAGCCTTCGGGGTCCATGTGACCTGGCCATTTAGCCCATGGTGTGGAAAAAAGTGCCGCTCAGAGGTAAAACAACCCAACATTAAAGAACACGCTGTATGGCCTTGACGGGAGGCTACCATCTGTCTCCCAACAGCTGTTCCAGTGGGTCCCCTCCCTCCAACCTTCTCTGAGCCTTCGGGGTCCACGCGACCTGGCCATTTAGCCCATTGTGTGCGAAAAAGTGCCGCTCAGAGGTAAAACAACCCAACGTTAAAGAACACGCTGGATGGCCTTGACGATAGGCTACCATCTGTCTCCCAACAGCTGTTCCAGTGGGTCCCCTCCCCCAACCTTCTCTGAGCCTTCGGGGTCCACGTGACCTGGCCATTTAGCCAATGGTGTGCAAAAAAGTGCCGCTCAGAGATAAAACAACCCAACCTTTTCTGAGCCCTTGAGGTCCTTGTGACCTGGCTATTTATCCCACATTTTTATGTGTACGTAAAAAAGTGACTCTCAAAGATAAAACATCCAACCCCAAAGAAAACTACCAAAACTAGAGATTAAATGGTTTAGATATCTTTAATTTATCTTCACAGTTTTACCAAAAAAAAAAACGCAACCTTATTTAAAAAATCACGATCCACATGAAGATGCTCCTAATAAAGTGACCATTATGGTGCGTCAAAAAGTGTTTACATGTGGCAATGTCTTTCGTAGAAGAAACGATGAATTGATTGAATTGCTTTCCGGATGATAGGCGTTGCAATTAAAGTACGTAATTAAGAGTTCTGTCTCGAGCTGATTAATGACGACAGCAATTTGAATACGAACATGGCAATTAAGATGTTTTTTTTTTAAACTCAAAATTTCCACCATTCAACGTCGAGGTTTAAGGACAGGACCTGGTCCCTTTGTCGGCGCTGCTCACGAGCCCTAATTGATTGTCACAGATCCAAAAGTCCAACAAAGAAACGTTTTGTTTCATCGCTAACGATATCATCGAAATCGAATTTCGTCTTTTACTAAACAGTCCGCAGGATGGATTCTTTTAAGTTATCAAAATCCATCGTCAGTTCTGCTTTATTCATTGAAGGAACAGTTTTATTCATTCTATATAAATTTGCAGCAATTTTCTCATTCTTATCTAGCTGTCTTGTCTTTGCGTCATTCCTATCCGTCTTGTCTTTCCGTCTTGTCCATCTGTCTTGTCATTCTTTCTTGCTTATCTGTCTTGCGAATGGGCAAGACAGATATTGTATTGTTTTTCCGTTGTATTGTTTTTCCGTCTTTCCCATCTGTCTTGTCTGTCCATCTTGTCTATCCATCTTTCACATCTGTCTTCTCTGTACGCCTTGCCCATTTACATTGTCTGTCCATCTTGCCAATCTGTCCTGTGTGTCCGTCTTGCTCACCTCCCTTGCCTGTCCGTCTTCCTCATCTCCCTTGCCTGTCCGTCTTGCTCATCTCCCTTGCCTGTCCCGTCTTGCTCATCTCCCTTGCCTGTCCGTCTTGCTCATCTCCCTTGCCTGTCCATCTTGCCAATCTCTCCTGTGTGTCCGTCTTGCTCATCTCCCTTGCCTGTCCGTCTTGCTCATCTCCCTTGCCTGTCCGTCTTGCTCATCTCCCTTGCCTGTCCATCTTGCTCATCACCCTTGCCTGTCCGTCTTGCTCATCTCCCTTGCCTGTCCGTCTTGCTCATCTCCCTTGCCTGTCCATCTTGCTCATCACCCTTGCCTGTCCGTCTTGCTCATCTCCCTTGCCTGTCCGTCTTGCTCATCTCCCTTGCCTGTCCATCTTGCCAATCTCTCCTGTGTGTCCGTCTTGCTCATCTCCCTTGCCTGTCCGTCTTGCTCATCTCCCTTGCCTGTCCGTCTTGCTCATCTCCCTTGCCTGTCCGTCTTGCTCAACTCCCTTGCCTATCCGTCTTGCTCATCTCCCTTGCCTGTCCATCTTGCCAATCTGTCCTGTGTGTCCGTCTTTCTCAACTCTCTTGCCTGTCCGTCTTGCTCATCTCCCTTGAATGTCCGTCTTGCTCATCTCCCTTGCCTGTCCGTCTTGCTCATCTCCCTTGCCTGTCCGTCTTGATCATCTCCCTTGCCTGTCCGTCTTCATCATCTCCCTTGCCTGTCCGTCTTCATCATCTCCCTTGCCTGTCCGTCTTGCTCAACTCCCTTGCCTGTCCGTCTTGCTCATCTCCCTTTCCTGTCCGTCTTGCTCATCTCCCTTGCCTATCCGTCTTGTTCATCTCCCTTGCCTGTCCATCTTGCCAATCTGTCCTGTGTGTCCGTCTTTCTCAACTCCCTTGCCTGTCCGTCTTGCTCATCTCCCTTGCCTGTCCGTCTTGATCATCTCCCTTGCTTATCCGTCTTGTTCATCTCCCTTGCCTGTCCATCTTGCCAATCTGTCCTGTGTGTCCATCTTTCTCAACTCCCTTGCCTGCCCGTCTTGCTCATCTCCCTTGCCTGTCCGTCTTGCTCATCTCCCTTGCCTGTCCGTCTTGCTCATCTCCCTTGCCTGTCCGTCTTGCTCATCTCCCTTGCCTGTCCGTCTTGCTCAACTCTCTTGTCTGTCCACCTTGTCCATCTTTCTTGTTTGACCGTCTTGCCCATCAGTCTTGGGGCGGGGGTGGCTCAGTCGGTAGCGCGCCAGGCTCGTAATCTGTAGTTCCCAGGTTCGAGTCCCAGCTGGGTCAGCGTTGAGATTTATCTCCGCAAAATTCCCCGCCCTGCCCACGGTCAGTAGGGGACACCGATGGGCTTGGAAAGGCCGCCGTCCGTCGGATGGGACGTTAAGCCGTGGCCCCGTGTGCGGGAGAGACATACCCTGTGCACGTTAAAGAACACGCTGGATGGCCTTGACGGGAGGCTACCATCTGTCTCCCAACAGCTGTTCCAGTGGGTCCCCACCCCCAACCTTCTCTGAGCCTTCGGGGTCCATGTGACCTGGCCATTTAGCCCATGGTGTGCAAAAAAGTGCCGCTCAGAGGTAAAACAACCCAACCCATCAGTCTTATTTATCCTTGTCATCTTCTTATCCGTTTTGTCTATCTGATTTTTCTGACCGTCTGTCTATATCTTCTGACCATCTGTCTAGTCAGTCTTGGCTATCTGCCTTGCATCTGTCTAGTCAGTCTTGTCTATCTATCTGCCTGATACTAATCTCCGCCAAATCCCCCCCCCCCACACACACACACACTCTGCTGAAAAAGTACCCCATTGGGCTTTGGAAAGGATCGTTCATCCTCGTTCAGAGAAGGAACACCGATGGCCTAGAAAAGACAACCCTCAATCGTAGAGTACGTAAAATTTGTGCATATCAAAGAACACGCTGGATGGCCTTGACGGAAGAATTGCGTGTCCCGTAACAGCTGTCCAGTGGGTCCCCTTCTCCTACTTTCTCTGAGCCCTCGGGGTCCTTGTGACCTGGCCATTTAGCCATGGTGTGCAAAAAAGTGCCGCTCAGAGGTGAAACAACCCAACGTTAAAGAACACGCTGGATGGCCTTGACGGAAGAATTGCATGTCCCGTAACAGCTGTCCAGTGGGTCCCCTTCCTCCTACTTTCTCTGAGCCCTCGGGGTCCTTGTGACCTGGCCATTTAGCCATGGTGTGCAAAAAAGTGCCGCTCAGAGGTGAAACAACCCAACGTTAAAGAACACGCTGGATGGCCTTGACGGAAGAATTGCATGTCCCGTAACAGCTGTCCAGTGGGTCCCCTTCCTCCTACTTTCTCTGAGCCCTCGGGGTCCTTGTGACCTGGCCATTTAGCCATGGTGTGCAAAAAAGTGCCGCTCAGAGGTGAAACAACCCAACGTTAAAGAACACGCTGGATGGCCTTGACGGAAGAATTGCATGTCCCGTAACAGCTGTCCAGTGGGTCCCCTTCCTCCTACTTTCTCTGAGCCCTCGGGGTCCTTGTGACCTGGCCATTTAGCCATGGTGTGCAAAAAAGTGCCGCTCAGAGGTAAAATAACCCAACGTTAAAGAACACGCTGGATGGCCTTGACGGGAGGCTACCATCTGTCTCCCAACAGCTGTTCCAGTTGATCCCTTCCCCCAACCTTCTCTGAGCCTTCGGGGTCCATGTGACCTGGCCATTTAGCCCATGGTGTGCAAAAAAGTGCCGCTCAGAGGTAAAACAACCCAACGTTAAAGAACACGCTGGATGGTTTTGACGGGAGGCTACCATCTGTCTTCCAACAGCTGTTCCAGTGGGTCCCCTTCCCCCAACCTTCTCTGAGCCTTCGGGGTCCATGTGACCTGGCCATTTAGCACATGGTGTGCAAAAAAGCGCCGCTCAGAGGTAAAACAACTCAACGTTAAAGAACACGCTGGATGGTTTTGACGGGAGGCTACCATCTGTCTCCTAGCAACAGCTGTTCCAGTTGATCCCTTTCTCCAACCTTCTCTGAGCCTTCTCTGAGATCCAACCAGGTCCTTGTGACCTGGCAATTTAGCCTATGATGTGTGCAAAAAAGTGCCGCTCAGAGATAAAACAACCCAACGTTAAAGAACACGCTGAATGGCCTTGACGGGAGGCTACCATCTGTCTCCCAACAGCTGTTCCAGTTGATCCCTTTCCCCAACCTTCTCTGAGCATTCGGGGTCCATGTGACCTGGTCATTTAGCCCATTGTGTGCAAAAAAGCGCCGCTCAGAGGTAAAACAACCCAACGTTAAAGAACACGCTGAATGGCCTTGACGGGAGGCTACCATCTGTCTCCCAACAGTTGTTCCAGTGGATCTCCTCCCCCAACCTTCTCTGACCCTTCGGGGTCCATGTGACCTGGTCATTTAGCCCATTTTGTGCAAAAAAGCGCCGCTCAGAGGTAAAACAACCCAACGTTAAAGAACACGCTGAATGGCCTTGACAGGAGGCTACCATCTGTCTCCCCACAACAGTTCCAGTGGGTCTCCTCCCCCAACCTTCTCTGAACCCTCGGGGTCCTTTTAACCTGGTCATTTATCTCATCATATGCAAAAAAAAAAGTGCCTCTCAAAAGTAAAGCAGTCCAACAGCATGTAATTATTCACCTTACCAAGATACTAAACCCCATCGTTTCACTTTATTAAGCAAAATTGAGACAACGACCCAGTCAGTCTATTCTCTCCTAAACAGATTAGACAAATGAGATTTTCTTCAGCAGTTGCAGGTTCTTCAGCCTCAGTGAATTAATTCCAACACTCGCGCAGAATAATTAATTATTTTCCAACGAACAGGAGGAAATAGGAATCCGCCTTCCACTTAAATGGCAGATTGCCCAGTGATGCATTCCGAATCATTCATGCTTTGACGTCTGTGGTTTCTACCATTAGCCATTCGTTCTCCCTTTAATGACAATGATTATAAATCAGATGTTGGGTTGGGTTGTTTTACCTCTGAGCGGCACTTTTTTGCACACCATGGGCTAAATGGCCAAGTCACAAGGACCCCGAAGGCTCAGAGAATATTGGGGGAGGGGACCCACTGGAACAGCTGTTGGGAGACAGATGGCAGCCTCCCGTCAAGGTCATCCAGCGTGTTCTTTAACGTTGGGTTGTTTTACCTCTGAGCGGCACTTTTTTGCACACCATGGGCTAAATAGCCAAGTCACAAGGACCCCGAAGGCTCCGAGAATATTGGGGGAGGGGACCCACTGGAACAGCTGTTGTGAGACAGATGGCAGCCTCCCGTCAAGGTCATCCAGCGTGTTCCTTAACGTTGGGTTGTTTTACCTCTGAGCAGCACTTTTTTGCACACCATGGGCTAAATAGCCAAGTCACAAAGACCCCGAAGGCTCCGAGAATATTGGGGGGAGGGGACCCACTGGAACAGCTGTTGGGAGACAGATGGCAGCCTCCCGTCAAGGTCATCCAGCGTGTTCTTTAACGTTGGGTTGTTTTACCTCTGAGCGGCACTTTTTTGCACACCATGGGCTAAATAGCCAAGTCACAAAGACCCCGAAGGCTCCGAGAATATTGGGGGAGGGGACCCACTGGAACAGCTGTTGGGAGACAGATGGCAGCCTCCCGTCAAGGTCATCCAGCGTGTTCTTTAACGTTGGGTTGTTTTACCTCTGAGCGGCACTTTTTTGCACACCATGGGCTAAATAGCCAAGTCACAAGGACCCCGAAGGCTCCGAGAATATTGGGGGAGGGGACCCACTGGAACAGCTGTTGGGAGACAGATGGTAGCCTCCCGTCAAGGCCATCCAGCGTGTTCTTTAACGTGCACAGCGTATGGCTCTCCCGTACACGGGGCCGCGGCTTAACGTCCCATCCGACGGACTTCGACCTTTCCAAGCCCATCGGTGTCCCCTACTGACCGTGGGCAGAGTGGGGATTTTTACGGAGATAAATCTCAACGCCGACGCAGCTGGGACTCGAACCTGGAAACTGCAGATTACGAGCCTGGCGCGCTACCGACTGAGCCATCCCCGCCACTGGCTGTTAAGAGAGATACTAACTTAGCAAATCTCTACCACCGCAGTTAGCTCTGGAACCAGTGTGCTACAGACTATATATAATCTCTCTGTTTAATAGAGCAACGTGAACGGATTTTAGAACATCTACAAACAGGAAATGCTTTTCCCTTCTCAAAACAATAGAAGAGGATTGTCGGTGAAGTTCAACGGAAATCCGATTTCATTAACCTTGACCAAGGACAATGACCCAGATGTCTGCATTCAGTCGATTGCAACAACAGGTCAACTGTAACTAGATTCTTTAGATCGTAAATTGTTAGCAGCCAGATTGGAAATACTAAAAATCCAGAACAATTCTTCCCAATTTTCAGGACTTCAAAGTATATATCGAAATATGAAGATATTGGGAGGGAAAATGGAAACACTTCCATGTTAAATCAATGGATAGTCAATTTCGCAATTTCTACAATTACAGGAATATAGGGTTGGGTTGTTTTACCTCTGAGCGGCACTTTTTTGCACACAATGGGCTAAATGGCAAAGTAACAAGGACCTCGAAGGCTCAGAGAATGTTGGGGGAGGTGACCCACTGGAACAGCTGTTGGGAGACAGATGGTAGCCTCCCGTCAAGGCCATCCACTGTGTTCTTTAACGTTGGGTTGTTTTACCTCTGAGCGGCACTTTTTTGCACACAATGGGCTAAATGGCCAAATCCCAAAGACCCCGAAGGCTCTGATAAGTTTGGGGGAGGGGACCCACTGGAACAGCTGTTGGGAGACAGATGGTACCCTCCCGTCAAGGCCATTAAGTGTGTTCTTTAACGCGCACAGGGTATGTCTCTCCCACACACGGCGCCACGGCTTAACGTCTCGTCCGATGGACGGCGACCTTTCCAAGCCCATCGGTGTCCCCTACTGACCGTGGACACGGCGGAGAGTTTTGCGGAGATAAACCTCAACGCTAACCCAGCTGGGACTCGAACCTGGGAAGTACAGATTACGAGCCTGGTGCGCTACCGACTTAGCCACCCCCGCCCCCACACGAAACTGGAGCAAGGCCTCTAGTGCTTACGAATCGATCGACGGCTCAAAACGACGAAGAGCAGGTCAGCGATACGCTGAATAACGAGTACAGGTAACGAGAGGAAAACGAAAAAGTCCTCTTCGCAGCATTCCTTTTGGGCTAACGGTGTACCTGATGCAAACTCCTTGCTGGCAGCACTCATTAACAGTGCTACAAATCAGACAGAATGACTTAGCCTTCAAGCCAGCCTCGCTGCTATCTAAGAGGCTTCGTTGGCTTAGTAATAGGCATCTATTATGGCCAATAGCTTCTCTTTCTGTGACGTAATAGGCACGCGCGTGACTTGGGGTTGGGGTAGGACTGCTAACTTCCACCGATGCTCCGGGGCGGGGGTGGCTCAGTCGGTAGCGCGCCAGGCTCGTAATCTGTAGTTCCCAGGTTCGAGTCCCAGCTGGGTCAGCGTTGAGATTTATCTCCTCAAAATTCCCCGTTCTGCCCACGGTCAGTAGGGGACACCGATGGGCTTGGAAAGGCCGCCGTCCGTCGGATGGGACGTTAAGACGTGGCCCCGTGTGCGGGAGAGCCATACCCTGTGCACGTTAAAGAACACGCTGGATGGCCTTGACGGGAGGCTACCATCTCTCTTCCAACAGATGTTCCAGTGGGTCCCCTCCCCCATCCTTCTCTGAGCCTTCGGTGTCCATGTGACCTTGCCATTTAGTCCATTGTGTGCAAAAAAGTGCCGCTCAGAGGTAAAACAACCCAACGTTAAAGAACACGCTGGAGGGCCTTGACGGGAGGCTACCATCTGTCTCCCAACAGCTGTTCCAGTGGGTCCCCTCCCCCAACCTTCTCTGAGCCTTCGGGGTGCTTGTGACTGGCCATTTAGCCCATTGTGTGCAAAAAAAGTGCCGCTCAGAGGTAAAACAACCCAACGTTAAAGAACACGCTGGAGGGCCTTGACGGGAGGCTACCATCTGTCTCCCAACAGCTGTTCCAGTGGGTCCCCTCCCCCAACATTCTCTGAGCCTTCGGGGTCCATGTGACCTTGCCATTTAGTCCATTGTGTGCAAAAAAGTGCCGCTCAGAGGTAAAACAACCCAACGTTAAAGAACACGCTGGATGGCCTTGATGGGAGGCTACCATCTGTCTCCCAACAGCTGTTCCAGTGGGTCCCCTCCCCCAACCTTCTCTGAGTCTTCGGGGTCCTTGTGACCTGGCCATTTAGCCCATTGTGTGCAAAAAAGTGCCGCTCAGAGGTAAAACAACCCAACGTTAAAGAACACGCTGGATGGCCTTGACGGGAGGCTACCATCTGTCTCCCAACAGTTGTTCCAGTGGGTCCCCTCCCCCAACCTTCTCTGAGACTTCGGGGTCCTTGTAACCTGGCCATTTAGCCCATGGTGTGCAAAAAAAGTGCCGCTCAGAGGTAAAACAACCCAACACAACTCTTTGCTCTTGAACTCTCTAATAGAAAAAAAAGATCGAAGAGTGCATAAAGTAATTCTCCTTTTCGCGGAATAAAATCATTGAAAGGAAAAATTTACGCGCTCTTAACTCCATTCGGTTTTCGTAAGTCAACAATTTAAAATACGATTTTTTTTTAAAGGAAAAATATTCCAACCGAAAAAAAAAGACAACTTCATCGCTGTCGATACAGTTCGTAGAGAGATTTTTTTTTAGATCATATGCTCTTTTAAAAAAAAAAACTTTTTTTTACAGTCCGTAAAGATTATTGATTTCTGTTAAGAAATACTTGGGTGGGTTTTTTGGTACTTATGAAAACGAACGAAATTTGATAAATAATTGGATCAAGAACTCGGTGTCTTATTCTCGTTTAACCAAAACGACTCCGCAGTTGGAATCGAATCTTGTTCTGAGTTCAAGTCTTGTTAAAGTCAAAGAGGATTTTTTTTTTCACTCTGGAAGTAAAAAGTTGGCGGAAAAAAACAACTAAAAAAAAAGCCAATAATTCGTCTCAATTGAATGCTGTGCATAAAAAAAGTCATAGAATTGATATTTCAGAATTCTGCACAAGAGAATACTTTTTTTTTACACATAATTTTTCTCCTGCACATTCCAATAACTGTAATTTAAAAGGTGAATTTTGACTCGGTGATGAATAATAAATTGCCCACCGTGTTTGGTCATTTTAAAAAAATGGTGATGAGTTATTTTAACCCTGCGCAGCACGTTTTTCGCATACAATGGGCTAAATAGACGTTAGCGTGCTTGGCTACTGATCTAAGGGACCTGGGTTCGAGCCCCGGGTAAGGCATGGATGTGTGTGATGTTTTTCTGCTGAGGTCCTGTCATCCTCACAGATCTTCTACTATGGCATATAAATTGACAGGATCCTGTCAGATCTCTGTGGCAAGCAGCTGCTTCAGAGGTTGGGTTGTTTTACCTCTGAGCAGCACTTTTTTTACACACAATAAGCTAAATGGCCAGGTCACATGGACCCCGAAGGCTCAGAGAAGGTTGTGGGAGGGGACCCACTGGAACAGCTGTTCAGAGACAGATGGTAGCCTCCCGTCAAGACCATCCATGTGTTCTTTAACGTTGGGTTGTTTTACCTCTGAGCGGCACTTTTTTGCACACAATGGACTAAATGGTCAAGTCACAAGGACCCCGAAGACTCAGAGAAGGTTGTGGGAGGGGACCCACTGGAACAGCTGTTGAGAGACAGATGGTAGCCTCCCGTCACGGCCATCCATGTGTTCTTTAACGTTGGGTTGTTTTACCTCTGAGCGGCACTTTTTTGCACACAATGGGCTATATGGTCAGGTCACAAGGACCCCGAAGGCTCAGAGAAGGTTGTGGGAGGGGACCCACTGGAACAGCTGTTGGGAGACAGATGGTAGCCTCCCGTCAAGGCCATCCAGCGTGTTCTTTGACGTGCACAGGGTATGGCTCTCCCGCACAGGGAGCCACGGTTTAACGTCCCATCCGACGGACGGCGGCCTTTCTAAGCCCACCGGTGTCCCCTACTGATCGTGGGCAGGGCGGGGAATTTTGCGGAGATAAATCTCAACGCTGACCCAACTGGGACTCGAACCTAGGATCTACAGATTACTACGTAGTCTGACGCGCTACCGACTGAGCCACCGCAGTCCCAGCTGCTTGAGAGGGTTTACATATTTTTTTAATACGGGGTAAATATAAAAAAAAATCAATATTTTATTAAAGTGCAACATTTTATTTTATATTTAAGTGACAAAAGCAATTATGTGTGCAACATATCAAGAAACTCTCCCAAGTTTCGTTTTCTGTTCAACAACCTTCGATGTGATAATGAACATTTGTTCATACTCAGTTCAAATCTTCAATGATAATTTCCTTTAAAGGCTGTAAATTAAGAAGCTTTCCTGGATAAACGATGTCTCTAATATATCCCCATGAAAAGAAGTCCAATGGTTCCATATTTGGACTTCTTGGGGACCACAAGATCGATCCACCTCTACCAAGCCAGAAAGTTTGAAATTTTGAATTCCACACTTTCATTAACGAGGAATTTTTGGGAATTGCTTAACATTTCCGACAAACGGTTACTTATGGTAAAGTCGCTCAAAAAGATATCCAAACACAGAATTGATTACAGAATTCAAAAAAAATATCTGGCAACAATTTTTTTAAAAATTAGTGATCTGGCAGCATTCGTGTGACACAGGTTGCCAGATCACTAATTTCTAAAAAAAATTCAGTTTTGGAAAGACTACCGTCCGTCGGATGGGACGTAAAGCCGTGGCTCCGTGTGTTGGAGAGCCATACCCTATGCACGTTAAAGAACAGGCTGGATGGCCATTACGGGAGGGACATCTGTCTGTTGTTGGGGGACATCTGTCTCCCAACAGCTGTTCTAGTAGGTCCCCTCCACCAACCTTCTCTGAGCCTTCGGGGTCCTTGTGACCTGGCCATTTCACCCAATGTGTGCAAAAAAGTGCCGCCCAGAGGTAAACAAACCCAACGTTAAAGAGCACACTGGATGGCCTTGACGGGAGGCTACCATCTGTCTCCCAACAGCTGTTCCAGTGGGTGTCCTCCCCCAATCTTCTCTGAGCCTTCGGGGTCCTTGTGACCTGGCCATTTAGCCCAGAGTAAAACAACCCAACGTTAAAGAACACGCTGGATGGCCTTGACGGGAGGCTACCATCTGTCTCCCAACAGCTGTTCCAGTGGGTCCCCTCCCCCAACCTTCTCCGAGCCTTCGGGTTCATGTGACCTGGCCATTTAGCCCATGGTGTGGAAAAAAGTGCCGCTCAGAGGTAAAACAACCCAAACTTCACTCTTGGATGGGAACACAACTTTTTCTTTTAAAAATTAATGCAATTGTTCTTAATTTTTGAAAGATTAATGAATTTGTTTTCAAGACCAAGGAAATTTTTTTGGGTTCAATTGATGCTAACAAATTAGCTAAATCATAGATTTCAAACCGCCAGAAGGCTTTAATTTACGTCACTAGAAGGCGCTAATTGCGGAAAACGTAAAACTTGAATGATATTGTTACGACAGAAGGAATCTGGCAACCGAAAGCAAAGTTTCAGCCAACGAATAAGAACTTTGGGAGAATTTGGAGAAGAAGAGTGGAGCGTTAACGGTTGTGTATTGTAACGGTCGTTGTGTATTGTAACGGTCGGTGAGTTCGAAAATGGACGGTGAGCTGTTCTGAGACAGTGCGCGTAAGTATCAAGAAGTAACTTGATGTGTTGTGTATACGCGGAAGGATAAAAGTGGGATCTTTTATCGTTAAGTATCAAGAAGTAACTTGATGTGTTGTGTATACACGGAAGTATAAAAGTGGGAACTTTTATGGCTAACTTCGAATGTCTACACGGACTGTCTTTTTGTTCGGCTAGTGTGTGAACAGTTATTAGCACAGGACGAGAATTGGTTTACGAGTGAAGATCTTCGGGTGACCTGGTAAATCAAGTAAAAGGTAGTATTTAGTGAAATACACAGAGCTGATATTGTGTGCTCTACGCAGGAAGATTGATGACTTGTGCATGTTAATAGTTGATTTGTTAATAAGATACTTCATCCATATTTCCTTTGTAACAATTTACCTTGTATTGAATTTGGTTTTGAAATATAGCTTTTAATACTCACGCTCAGCGGCTATCCATTTTTGTGATCCGCAACATTTGGTGTCAGAAGTGGGATTAATTAATTGAATGCCGTTAACTAGAAGTATGGATGAATTAGTAAAGTTGATAAATAGCTTCAAAGCCGATATGACTACGCTGATGACTGATATGAAAGCCGATATGACTACGCTGATGACTGATATGAAAGCCGATATGACTATGCTGATGACTGATATGAAAGCCGATATGGCTGCGCTGATGACTGATAGGAAAGCCATTATTTCTACGCTGATGACTGATAGGAAAGCCATTATGGCTACGCTGATGACTGATAGGAAAGCAGTTATTGCTACGCTGATGACTGATAGGAAAGCCGTTATTGCTACGCTGGTGACTGATATGAAAGCCGATATGGCTACGCAGATGACTGATATTAAAAGTGATCTAGCTGCCCAAAGCGATAAAATAGGTGACTTGAAAGCCGAAATGGCCGCACAAAATGCTGAGATGAGAGATGAAGTGGCTCCTCAAGTTGGTAAGATTATTGATCAGTTCAAGGATAGTAAAACCGAACTCAATAGACAATGCAATAGTTTAAATGTTGAATTTGTCAGTGAAAAAGGTGATCTTGATAGTGTTAAGTTAGATTGTAAACATGGAAAAGAGAAAGGCAACGCATATAAAAATGTGGATCTGCTACTGGAAATCAAGAATCGTAGATATAGCGCAGATAATGCCTTTGACCACGCAACTACTGGTGATGCATGGCAGAGTGTCTATGTCGCTGGTGACATGTCTAGGAACTGTGAAGAACAATCACACAGATCAGAGAGCTGTGAGACTATACAGTACGCTTTGCACTTCAAAATACCTAGGTATACAAGTCTGGCACGATCTGAAGAGAGATCCACACGAAAGGTATTCTATTCCTCGCCGTCAGCAAAATGTGTCATGGACAATTATCGCAAAGGCAGAGTAACGAGTGGTAATGAGGGGGAACGAAACAGAGTTTACGTTTCGCAGAGTGGTCCGAGTAAAGAAGAGGCGTCCATTCATCATAGATACAAAGTGCCCTTCGTCGTTACCGGGGAAGTCGGAGAGATTTTTCCGAAGCATATAGCCACACTTGAATCGTTTATAGAAAGTGGGGATTTAAGGAAGAGGAATTCCGAAGAATGGCTTAGAAGCATAACAGGTGATGCTAGTAAAAGAGCTTCAGGCAGAGACGGTACTTCAAAGACTAACTTTCTGGATGAAACTAAGCCTCAGAGTTACGATCAGAGAGAAGTAAAGCCCTCAGACAATCTCAACGAAACCATGCTGAATTTCTTTTCTGAACAGTCAATGCGCAGATTTGGACATTATAACCATTTAGATTATAAGGATATAGAAAAGTTTTATCACGATTACAAGAGCTCTAAAGTGGACAATATCATGTTACAGAACTCGTCGCTGATCTCCAGAATGAACAATTTGGCAATCATGACTGATATTTCCCTGGCTAATTACAATGAGAGCTCCAAGAAAGTGAATTCGGAAGAAACAGCAAATATGACCTCCTCGGGTCATGTGTTTTGCTGGAGACCCGAGTGGCGCCATCGGATGGTAGATAAACACAGCACAGGAGGTGTCAGCGACAAAGTGAGTCTTGTCTTGGCTCCTGCACTTGCTGCTTTAGGTCTCAAGGTCCCTATGATCTCCGGTCGTGCTCTCCAATTGACAGGAGATACTCTGGACAAATTGGAATCCATCCCTGGCTTCACAGTCGACTGCACTAAAGATAAAATCGAGCAGATGATGGAAGACGTCGGATGCTGCATCGTAGGACAGACAGTGGAGCTGGTGCCAACAGATAAGGAGATTTACCGCTGCAAGGATATGACGGCTACCGTAGATAGCGTTCCTCTAATGAGATGCTCAATTGTGTCCAAAAAGCTGGCTGAAGGAGTGTGCGCTTTGGTTTATGATGTTGAATTCGGAAATGGAACTATTTTCAATCAAGGAGATCTTGTCTGGCTATACAGTCCACATAGAAAGAAAGGACTATCTCCAAAACTTCAGAAACCTTGGGAAGGTCCATATACAATAGTTAACAGGATTAATGACGTGGTATATCGCATTCGTCGACGTCCAGCTACAAAGTGCAAAGTGGTTCACGTGGATCGTTTGGCCCCGTTTCATCGAAGAACTGAAGAAACTTTGGAATCCAGAATTGTTCGGGACGAACAAGACCTAGGAAGGGGGCAGTGTTACGACAGAAGGAATCTGGCAACCGAAAGCAAAGTTTCAGCCAACGAATAAGAACTTTGGGAGAATTTGGAGAAGAAGAGTGGAGCGTTAACGGTTGTGTATTGTAACGGTCGTTGTGTATTGTAACGGTCGGTGAGTTCGAAAATGGACGGTGAGCTGTTCTGAGACAGTGCGCGTAAGTATCAAGAAGTAACTTGATGTGTTGTGTATACGCGGAAGGATAAAAGTGGGATCTTTTATCGTTAAGTATCAAGAAGTAACTTGATGTGTTGTGTATACACGGAAGTATAAAAGTGGGAACTTTTATGGCTAACTTCGAATGTCTACACGGACTGTCTTTTTGTTCGGCTAGTGTGTGAACAGTTATTAGCACAGGACGAGAATTGGTTTACGAGTGAAGATCTTCGGGTGACCTGGTAAATCAAGTAAAAGGTAGTATTTAGTGAAATACACAGAGCTGATATTGTGTGCTCTACGCAGGAAGATTGATGACTTGTGCATGTTAATAGTTGATTTGTTAATAAGATACTTCATCCATATTTCCTTTGTAACAATTTACCTTGTATTGAATTTGGTTTTGAAATATAGCTTTTAATACTCACGCTCAGCGGCTATCCATTTTTGTGATCCGCAACAATATTATGAAAGACATATTTATGTTGGAAATTATATCTCTGTGTGTGCTATAAGCTGGCTGATGCTGGTTCCGCAAAAGCCTGCTTCTCGACTGCCTGGAGATCTACCGACTCTCTGGGGTCAAGGTCATCCTTTGTGGCTCGACCGTTTAAAACTACTAACTTCTTCGTACTAACTTGTTCTACTGAGTTGCAGATATCCTGAGGCTTAGCGTGATCCTCTGCCAAAGAATTTATATTATATTGTATAGATAGATAAAACTATAGTTATAGTATAACAATGGGAATAAAATAAAACATATATATCAGTGGTTCTCAACCTTTTATGCTTCACGTATCCCCTGGAAATGTGTATGTAACTGGCGTACCCCTTGTATAGATAGATAAAACTATAGTTATAGTATAACAATGGGAATAAAACATATATATCAGTGGTTCTCAACCTTTTATGCTTCACGTACCCCCTGGAAATGTGTATGTAACTGGCGTACCCCTTGTATAGATATATAAAACTATAGTTATAGTATAACAATGGGAATAAAATAAAACATATATATCAGTGGTTCTGAACCTTTTATGCTTGACGTACCCCATGGAAATGTGTATGTAACTAGCGTACCCCTTATATAGATAGATAAAACTATAGTTATAGTATAACAATGGGAATAAAATAAAACATATATATCAGTGGTTCTCAACCTTTTATGCTTCACGTACCCCATGGAAATGTGTATGTAACTAGCGTACCCCTTATATAGATAGATAAAACTATAGTTATAGTATAACAATGGAAATAAAATAAAACATATATATCAGTGGTTCTCAACCTTTTATGCTTCACGTACCCCATGGAAATGTATATGTAACTGGCGTACCCCTTGTTTAGATAGATAAAACTATAGTTATAGTATAACAATGGGAATAAAATAAAACATCTACATCAGTGGTTCTCAACCTTTTATGCTTCACGTACCCCCTGGAAATGTGTATGTAACTGGCGTACCCCTTGTATAGATATATAAAACTATAGTTATAGTATAACAATGGGAATAAAATAAAACATATATATCAGTGGTTCTCAACCTTTTATGCTTCACGTACCCCATGGAAATGTATATGTAACTGGCGTACCCCTTGTATAGATAGATAAAACTATAGTTATAGTATAACAATGGGAATAAAATAAAACATATATATCAGTGGTTCTCAACCTTTTATGCTTCACGTACCCCCTGGAAATGGGTATGTAACTGGCGTACCCCTTGTATAGATAGATAAAACTATAGTTATAGTATAACAATGAAAATAAAATAAAACATATATATCAGTGGTTCTGAACCTTTTATGCTTCACGTACCCCATGGAAATGTATATGTAACTGGCGTACCCCTTGTATAGATAGATAAAACTATAGTTATAGTATAACAATGGGAATAAAATAAAACATCTACATCAGTGGTTCTCAACCTTTTATGCTTCACGTACCCCCTGGAAATGTGTATGTAACTGGCGTACCCCTTGTATAGATAGATAAAACTATAGTTATAGTATAACAATGGGAATAAAATAAAACATATATATCAGTGGTTCTCAACCTTTTATGCTTCACGTACCCCCTGGAAATGGGTATGTAACTGGCGTACCCCTTGTATAGATAGATAAAACTATAGTTATAGTATAACAATGAAAATAAAATAAAACATATATATCAGTGGTTCTGAACCTTTTATGCTTCACGTACCCCATGGAAATGTATATGTAACTGGCGTACCCCTTGTATAGATAGATAAAACTATAGTTATAGTATAACAATGGGAATAAAATAAAACATCTACATCAGTGGTTCTCAACCTTTTATGCTTCACGTACCCCCTGGAAATGTGTATGTAACTGACGTACCCCTTGTATAGATAGATAAAACTATAGTTATAGTATAACAATGGGAATAAAATAAAACATATATATCAGGGGTTCTGAACCTTTTATGCTTCACGTACCCCATGGAAATGTATATGTAACTGGCGTACCCCTTGTTTAGATAGATAAAACTATAGTTATAGTATAACAATGGGAATAAAATAAAACATCTACATCAATGGTTCTCAACCTTTTATGCTTCACGTACCCCCTGGAAATGTGTATGTAACTGGCGTACCCCTTGTATAGATAGATAAAACTATAGTTATAGTATAACAATGGGAATAAAATAAAACATATATATCAGGGGTTCTCAACCTTTTATGCTTCACGTACCCCATGGAAATGTATATGTAACTGGCGTACCCCTTGTTTAGATAGATAAAACTATAGTTATAGTATAACAATGGGAATAAAATAAAACATCTACATCAGTGGTTCTCAACCTTTTATGCTTCACGTACCCCCTGGAAATGTGTATGTAACTGGCGTACCCCTTGTATAGATAGATAAAACTATAGTTATAGTATAACAATGGGAATAAAATAAAACATATATATCAGGGGTTCTGAACCTTTTATGCTTCACGTACCCCATGGAAATGTATATGTAACTGGCGTACCCCTTGTATAGATAGATAAAACTATAGTTATAGTATAACAATGGGAATAAAATAAAACATCTACATCAGTGGTTCTCAACCTTTTATGCTTCACGTACCCCCTGGAAATGTGTATGTAACTGGCGTACCCCTTGTATAGATAGATAAAACTATAGTTATAGTATAACAATGAAAATAAAATAAAACATATATATCAGTGGTTCTCAACCTTTTATGCTTCACGTACCCCCTGGAAATGGGTATGTAACTGGCGTACCCCTTGTATAGATAGATAAAACTATAGTTATAGTATAACAATGTGAATAAAACATATGTATCAGTGGTTCTCAACCTTTTATGCATCACGTACCCCCTGGAAATGTATATGTAACTGGCGTACCCTTTCTATAGATAGATAAAACTATAAGTATAGTATAACAATGAAAATAAAATAAAACATATATATCAGTGGTTCTCAAACTTTTATGCATCACGTACCCCCTGGAAATGTGTATGTAACTGGCGTATCCCCTGTATAGGTAGATAAAACTATAGTTTTAGTATAACAATGGGAATAAAATAAAACATATATATCAGTGGTTCTCAACCTTTTATGCTTCACGTACCCCCTGGAAATGTGTATGTAACTGGCATACCCCTTGTATAGATAGATAAAACTATAGTTATAGTATAACAATGGGAATAAAATAAAACATATATATCAGTTCTTCTCAACATTTTATGCTTCACGTACCCCCTGGAAATGGGTATGTAACTGGCGTACCCTTTGCATAGATAGATAAAACATATCAGTGGTTCTCAACATTTTATGCTTCACGTACCCCCTGGAAATGTGTATGTAACTGGCGCACCCCTTGTATAGATAGATAAAACTATAATTATAGTATAACAATAGGAATAAAATAAAACATATATATCAGTGGTTCTCAACCTTTTATGCTTTACGTACCCCCTGGAAATGTGTATGTAACTGGCGTACCCTTGTATAGATAGATAAAACTATAGTTATAGTATAACAATGGGAATAAAATAAAACATATATATCAGTGGTTCTCAACCTTTTATGCTTCACGTACCCCTTGGAAATGTGTATGTAACTGGCGTACCCCTTGTATAGATAGATAAAACTATAGTTATAGTATAACAATGGGAAAAAAATAAAACATATATATCAGTGGTTCTCAACCTTTTATGCTTCACGTACCCCCTGGAAATGTGTATGTAACTGGCGTACCCCTTGTATAGATAGATAAAACTATAGTTATAGTATAACAATGGGAATAAAATAAAACATATATATCAGTGGTTCTCAACCTTTTATGCTTCACGTACCCCTTGGAAATGTGTATGTAACTGGCGTACCCCTTGTATAGATAGATAAAACTATAGTTATAGTATAACAATGGGAAAAAAATAAAACATATATATCAGTGGTTCTCAACCTTTTATGCTTCACGTACCCCCTGGAAATGTGTATGTAACTGGCGTACCCCTTGTATAGATAGATAAAACTATAGTTATAGTATAACAATGGGAAAAAAATAAAACATATATATCAGTGGTTCTCAACCTTTTATGCTTCACGTACCCCCTGGAAATGTGTATGTAACTGGCGTACCCCTTGTATAGATCGATAAAACTATAGTTATAGTATAACAATGGTTATTTTTACTTTGTTACTAGATCTAGCGTCTTTGAGCTCTCACGGCGTTCCCCAAAAATTTTCATCGAGTACGGTCGCTCAAAAAAATATCCGAACACTGTGGTTGATTTCAGAATTCAGAAAAAATATATGGCAACGATTCTTTTAGAAATTTGTGATCTGGCAACCTTCATGTACTTACACTAAGTTTGCCAAATCACTTTTTTCTAAAAAAAATCGTTGCCAGATATTTTTTCTGAAATCTTTAATCAACCATAGTGTTCGGATATTTTTTTGAGCCACTGTACGTCCAAGAGGTACGCGTACCCCACGTTGGGAGCCCGTACTCTAGAGGAAGGAGACTATAGAGTAGGTACTCTAGAGTCTCATAAGTACCTACTCTAGAGGTACTCTAGAGTCTCATAAGTACCTACTCTAGACCCCTTCTCTAGAGTAGGAAAGGGGCTGGGGTGGCTCAGTCGGTAGCGCGCCAGGCTCGTAATCTGCAGTTCCCAGGTTCGAGTCCCAGCTGGGTCAGCGTTGAGATTTATCTCCGCAAAATTCCCCGCCCTGCCCACGGTCAGTAGGGGACACTGATGGGCTTGGAAAGGCAGCCGTCCGTCGGATCGGACGTTTAGCCGTGGCCCCGTGTGCGGGAGAGCTATACCTTGTGCACGTTAAAGAACACGCTGGATGGCCTTGACGGGAGGCTACCATCTGTCTCCCAACAGCTGTTCCAGTGGGTCCCCTCCCCAACCTTCTCTGAGCCTTCGGGGTCCTTGTGACCTGGTCATTAACCCATGGTGTGCAAAAAAGTGCCGCTCAGAGGTAAAACAAACCAACCTAGAGTAGGAAAATTCCAACTTTTTCATTTTAAAGAATAAATGTGATATAATTATTGGTTTTTTATGGCTAATAATATACCATTATTTACATTTTCTATGTCACCCATTAATGCGAATTAATACTGTTAAAAGGTCCAAATTCAGAAAGTTTCACTCTTTCTGAAAATAAATCTGCCACTTTCCCGCCAGAGGTGATGTGTTAGCCTTCTAGTTTTTTAAACCATTCTTTTTTTTTCCCTTCGACGCTGGAGTTGAATAGGAACAAAAAGTTAACAAAAGCTTTGAGTAATTTAATGACTCAAGTTTTAGCCATTCTTTTAATTGCTCGCTGGGGAGTTTTGTTCCTGTTAAGAAAAAGTGAGTCAACCAATCGATGACCACAATTTGGCAAGAGGAATTTTTTTTATTGGCCCCGATCTCTGGTCGAGTTTAAGGTGGGGGGGGGGGGTGAAAACTCAATGGAGGAAGATCGAGTGCCTGTCTCAGCAGTTGATCACTGCGGAGCTTAAAAGAGTTGCTCAGGAGCCAGAGCAAAGACTGCGGGGAATCGATTGCTTAGGAGAAGCTATTCATTCATAACTGGAGCAAAGTGGGATCTGTAGGGGGAGGGGGGGAAGGGGAAATGACTCAGGGTGGGAAAAATAATGATCTGGAGGAAAATATGGCATAGGGTGTGAAAGAAAGGTATCTGGTGGAAAATATGGCATAGGGTGTGAAAAAAAAGTATCTGGAGGAAAATATGGCATAGGATGGGGAAAAAAGTATCTGGAGGAAAATATGGCATAGGGTGTGAAAAAAAGTATCTGGAGGAAAATATGGCATAGGATGGGGAAAAAAGTATCTGGAGGAAAATATGGCATAGGGTGTGAAAAAAAGTATCTGGAGGAAAATATGGCATAGGATGGGGAAAAACGTATCTGGGGGGGAAAATATGGCATAGGGTGTGAAAAAAAAAAGTATCTGGAGGAAAATATGGCATAGGGTGTGAAAAAAAAAGTATCTGGAGAAAAATATGGCATAGGGTGTGAAAAACATTCTGGAGGAAAATATGGCATAGGGTGTGAAAAAAAGTATCTGGAGGAAAATATGGCTTACGGTGTGTGAAAAAAAATTATCTGGAGGATAATATGGCATAGGATGGGGAAAAACGTATCTGGGGGGAAAATATGGCATAGGGTGTGAAAAAAAGTATCTGGAGGAAAATATGGCATAGGGTGTGAAAAAAAAGTATCTGGAGGAAAATATGGCATAGGGTGTGAAAAAAAATTATCTGGAGGAAAATATGGCATAGGGTGTGAAAAAAAATTATCTGGAGGAAAATATGGCATAGGGTGTGAAAAAAAGTATCTGGAGGAAAATATGGCATAGGATGGGAAAAAAGTATCTGGAGGAAAATATGGCATAGGATGGGGGAAAAAAAGTATCTGGAGGAAAATATGGCATAGGGTGTGAAAAAAAGTATCTTGAGGAAAATATGGCATAGGGTGTGAAAAAAAGTATCTGGAGGAAAATATGGCATAGGGTGTGAAAAAAAAAAGTATCTGGAGGAAAATATGGCATAGGGTGTGAAAAAAAATTATCTGGAGGAAAATATGGCATAGGGTGTGAAAAAAAAGTATCTGGAGGAAAATATGGCATAGGGTGTGAAAAAAAGTATCTGGAGGAAAATATGGCATAGGATAAGGAAAAAAAGTATCTGGGGGAAAATGTGGCATAGGATATGGGGAAAAGTATCTGGAGGAAAATGTGGCATAGGGTGTAAAAAATGTATCTGGAGGAAAATGTGGCATAGGGTGTGGAAAAAAAGTATCTAGGGGAAAATATGGCATAGGGTGGGAAAAAATTATCTGGAAGAAAATACGACATGGGTGGGGAAAAAAGTATCGGAGAATAATATGGCATAGGGTGAAAAAAAGGTATCTGTAGGAAAATATGGCATAGAGTGTGGAAAACAGTATCTGGTGGAAAATATGGCAAGAGAGTAAAAAAAAAGGATCTGGAGGAAAATGTGGAATAGGGTGTAAAAAAAAAGTTTCTGGATAATAATATGGCATAGGGTGTGAAAAAAAGTATCTGGAGGAAAATATGGCATAGGATGTGAAAAAGAAGTATCTGGAGGAAAATATGGCATATGGTGTGAAAAAAAGTATCTGGAGGAAAATATGACATAGGGTGTGAAAAAAAAATATCTGGAGGAAAATATGGCATAGGGTGTGAAAAAAAATTATCTGGAATAAAATATGGCATAGGGTGTGAAAAAAAAGTATCTGGAGGAAAATATGGCATAGGGTGTGAAAAAAAGTATCTGGAGGAAAATATGGCATAGGATAAGGAAAAAAAGTATCTGGGGGAAAATGTGGCATAGGATATGGGGAAAAGTATCTGGAGGAAAATGTGGCATAGGGTGTAAAAAATGTATCTGGATGAAAATGTGGCATAGGGTGTGGAAAAAAAAGTATCTAGGGGAAAATATGGCATAGGGTGGGAAAAATTATCTGGAAGAAAATACAACATGGGTGGGGAAAAAAGTATAGGAGAATAATATGGCATAGGGGGAAAAAAAGGTATCTGTAGGAAAATATGGCATAGAGTGTGGAAAACAGTATCTGGTGGAAAATATGGCAAGAGAGTAAAAAAAAGGGATCTGGAGGGAAATGTGGAATAGGGTGTAAAAAAGGTTTCTGCATAATAATATGGCATAGGGTGTGAAAAAACGTATCTGAAGGAAAATATGGAATGGGGTGGGATAAATAAGATCTAGAGAAAAAGATGCACGTATTGTAAAAATGTAGAATCTGGAGGTAAAAATGGCACATGGTGTAAAAACAGGAACTGAAGAGGGGAAAAGAGGGTCTGAAAAAAGTAGGATCTGGGGAAAAGATTCAAAGGATGGGGAAAAGAGAATCTGGAGGAAAAGATGGTACATGGTGTAAAAGAATAGAATCTGGAGGTAAAGATCGCACGTTGTACATAAACGGAATCTGGAGGAAAAATGACTCAGTATCTACAAAATAGGATCTGGAAGGAAAAATGACTCAGTATCTACAAAATAGGATCTGGAAGAAAAAATGGCACATGGTGTAAAAAGTGTATCTGGAGGAAAAGATGGCACATGATGTAAAACATATCTGTGATAAAAGATGGCACATGGTGTAAAAAGGATCTGGAGGAAAAGATGGCACATGATGTAAAACATATCTGGGATAAAAGATGGCACATGGTGTAAAAAGTGTATCTGGAGGAAAAGATGGCACATGATGTAAAACATATCTGTGATAAAAGATGGCACATGGTGTAAAAAGGATCTGGAGGAAAAGATGGCACATGATGTAAAACATATCTGGGATAAAAGATGTCACATGGTGTAAAAAGTGTATCTGGAGGAAAAGATGGCACATGATGTAAAACATATCTGTGATAAAAGATGGCACATGGTGTAAAAAGGATCTGGAGGAAAAGATGGCACATGATGTAAAACATATCTGGGATAAAAGATGTCACATGGTGTAAAAAGTGTATCTGGAGGAAAAGATGGCACATGATGTAAAACATATCTGTGATAAAAGATGGCACATGGTGTAAAAAGGATCTGGAGGAAAAGATGGCACATGATGTAAAACATATCTGGGATAAAAGATGGCACATGGTGTAAAAAGTGTATCTGGAGGAAAAGATGGCACATGATGTAAAATATATCTGTGATAAAAGATGGCACATGGTGTAAAAAGGATCTGGAGGAAAAGATGGCACATGATGTAAAACATATCTGGGATAAAAGATGGCACATGGTGTAAAAAGTGTATCTGGAGGAAAAGATGGCACATGATGTAAAATATATCTGTGATAAAAGATGGCACATGGTGTAAAAAGGATCTGGAGGAAAAGATGGCACATGATGTAAAACATATCTGGGATAAAAGATGGCACATGGTGTAAAAAGTGTATCTGGAGGAAAAGATGGCACATGATGTAAAACATATCTGTGATAAAAGATGGCACATGGTGTAAAAAGGATCTGGAGGAAAAGATGGCACATGATGTAAAACATATCTGGGATAAAAGATGGCACATGGTGTAAAAAGTGTATCTGGAGGAAAAGATGGCACATGATGTAAAACATATCTGGGATAAAAGATGGCACATGGTGTAAAAAGGATCTGGTGGAAAAGATGGCACATGATGTAAAACATATCTGGGATAAAAGATGGCACATGGTGTAAAAAGTGTGTCTGGAGGAAAAGATGGCACATGATGTAAAACATATCTGGGATAAAAGATGGCACATGGTGTAAAAAGTGTATCTGGAGGAAAAGATGGCACATGATGTAAAACATATCTGGGATAAAAGATGGCACATGGTGTAAAAAGTGTATCTGGAGGAAAAGATGGATAGCGAATGTGGGAAAGGGATGAAATGTAGGATAGAGAAGAGAAGATGACACGGTGTGGGAAAAATAGAATCTGGAGGAAAAATAGTGCACGATGTAAAAAATAGGATGTCCAGGAAAAGATAATACCGGATGCGTAAATAAGGATCTCGAGCAAAAGATGCAAATGGTGAAAAAAAATAGGACGTGGAGGAAAAGATGCCACAGGTTGTAAAAATCGGATCTGAAGGAAAAAGTGGCACATGGTGTAAAAAAATAGAAATTGGAGGGTTGGGTTGTTTACCTATGAGCGTCATCTTTTTTTTTTTTTTGCATGCAGTGGGCTAATTGGACAGGTCACAAGGGCCCCAAGGGATCAGAGAAAGTTGGGAGAAGGGTACCCACTGGGCAGCTTTTAGGAGACAGATCATAGCTTCCCCTCAATGCCATCCAGCGAGTTCTTTAACGTGCACAGGGTATGGCTCTGTTGCACATGGGACCGTACCTTAATGTCTCATCCGACGGACGGCGATGTTTCGAAGCCCATCGGTGTTCCCTTTCTCACCAAAAATGGGATGGGGAATTAGCAGAGATTAATCTGAACGCTGCCCGAAATGCAGATTACTAACTTGGTGCGTTATCGTCTAAGCCCAATCCCCGCTTCCTCATTTGTAGGTTGGGGCGGGGGTGGCTCAGTCGGTAGCGCGCCAGGTTCGTAATCTGTAGTTCCCAGGTTCGAGTCCCAGCTGGGTCAGCGTTGAGATTTATCTCCGCAAAATTCCCCGCCCTGCCCACGGTCAGTAGGGGACACCGATGGGCTTGGAAAAGCGGCCGTCCGTCGGATGGGACGTTACGCCGTGGCCCCGTGTGTGGGAGAGACATAGCCTGTGCACGTTAAAGAACACGCTGGATGGCCTTGACGGGAGGTTAACATCTGTCTCCCAACAGCTGTTCCAGTGAGTCCCCTCCCCCAACAGTCTCTGAGACTTCGGGATCCATGTGACCTGGCCATTTAGTCCATAATGTGCAAAAAAGTGCCGCTCAGACGTAAAACAACCCAACGTTAAAGAACACGCTGGATAGCCTTGACGGGAGAGGGGACCACTGTTCCAGTGGGTTCCCTCTCCCAAACTTCTCTGAGCCTTCGGGGTCCATGTGACCTGGCCATTTAGCCCATGGTGTGCAAAAAAGTGCCGCTCAGAGGTAAAACAACCCAACCCAACTCATTTGTAGGAGAGTAAAACCCCGTTCTCGTTAAGGAACAAACTGGGCAGTCTCCACGGAGACGGATTCCTCGATCCGTTTCTCAATGACTACCCAGTTCATCCAGTTCTCCTATTCAACTCTTTGGGGTCCTTGTGACCAGTTTATTTATCTCTTGTGTGCACAGAAGTTCTGCTCAGAGGTAGTAACAACTGACTGCCCACTTAATTCACTCCTCCTATCTAAATCCCAGCCTTTTGAGGGTTCTTGTGACCTGTCTGTTTGTGGGGAGGGGGTGGCTCAGTCGGTAGTTCGCCAGTCTCGTAATCTGCAGTTCCCAGGTTCGATTCCCAGCTGGGTCAGCGTTGAGATTTATCTCCGCAAAACTCCCTGTCCACGGTCAGTAGGGGACACCGGTGTGCTTGGAATGGCCGCCGTCCGTCGGATGGAATGTTAAGCCGTGGCCCCGTGTGCGGGAGAGTCATACACTGTGCACGTTAAAGAACCCGCTGGATCGCCTTGACGGGAGACTACCATCTGTTTCCCAAAAGCTGTTCCAGTGGGTCCCAACATTCTCTGAGCCTTCGGGGTCCTTGTGACCTGGCCATTTAGAACATGGTGTGCCTAAAAAGTGCCGCTCAGAGGTAAAACAACCCAACCTTAAAGAACACATTGGATGATCTTGACGGGAGGCTACCATCTGTCTCCCAACAGCTGTTCCAGTGGGTCTCCTCCCCCAACCTTCTCTGAGCCTTCGGCGTCCATGTTGCCTGGCCACTTAGCCCATGGTGTGCAAAAAAAGTGCCGCTCAGAGATAAAAACAACTCAGCATAACCATACAATCTTTGAAGAGTATTTTAGTGAATAAAAACACCTCGTACTGCGAAACCGTCTATTGGAATCAGAGCCCTTATTTTCCCTCGATTACTTTGCAAACAGAAGTCTGAACAAATACTTTAAATGGGACAACATTTTATTTCCGATTTGAACTTCAACTTAACGAAGAAAGTGTTCTTCGGAAATCCGTTCTGGAGTTCGTAAAAAAATAAAAAGAAATAAAAAGAAATAAAGCAAAATACTTCTAATAGGATTTGCCGAAAACGTGACAAACTCCTCAAGTGTTTGCCTCGTTGAAATTCGGCGGGGGGGAAAGTTGCCCTACGAAGCTTCGTTTTAGATCGAAGCCAATTAAAAGACTGTTGAGTTTCGGCTCCAAATACGGAGCGAAACAAACTACGTTTTTTTTTATTGTTTTGTTTTTTTCTTTTCGTGTGTTAGCGTGCCAGATTGAAAAACATTCCCATTTTGCTGACAATTTTAGTTGCTGCGGGATTCGTTCTATAGAATCGGACAACACTTTGGAAATTTGGCAAAGGTACGGAGAATTAAGAGGACATTTTAGGGAATTGAATAAGTTTATCTCATCCAAACAAATATATATATCATCCAGCGTGTTCTTTTGGGAAACAGTACATAAATCAAAGATAAGTACAGTCGCTCAAAAAAATATCCGAACGCTATGGTTGATTACAGAATTCAGAAAAAATATCTGGCAACGATTTTTTTTAGAAATTAGTGATCTGGCAACCTTCGTGTCACGTGATTACAGAATTCAGGAAAAATATCTGGAGCGTGTACAGCAACTGTACAGCAACCAGTTGCCGTTCACAGCAAACTGGAGCGTGTGCAGTTACTATACACGCTCCAGTTTACTGTGAACGGTAACTGCACACGGTCCAGTTTGCTGTGAACGGTAACTGCACACGCTCAATATTTCCGTGAGTGAGCCCACACGATCTAGTATCAAAATAATATGACCACCTACAGTCGCTCAAAAAAGTATCCGAACGCTATGGTTGATTACAGAATTCAGAAAAAATATCTGGTAATGAACAGCTGTTGGGACTAATTTCTAAAGAAAAAAATCGTTGCCAAATATTTTTTCTGAATTCTGCAATCAACCATAGCGTTCGGATATATTTTTGAGCGACTGTACTACCTTATTTTTCACACTGTGCACAACATTTCCGATAACATATTTATAAACATTATAATATTTATATTCAGTATTACATTTTATGCCAATCAAGCGTTGGATCGGACTTCTGTCATTCAAGTCTTAGAATATGTCCCATAATTTTCTTTTGACGACATAATATACTATCCAAATTCGCTAAACACTTCTCCCCAAACACTAATTCCCAATTTCAAATGTAGGTGTACTAATGTATGATATAAATTCATCAAAGTTTTATACTTTGCATAGTTTTTTATCCTTCCAATCGATCCAACATTTTTTTAAAGAATAGCTTCTAGCTGGTTAATATGATAATTCGAAGTTAAATTAACATATTGCCAGAGTCCAAGAAGTTTTATTCGTTCACATATTTCAATCTTTTAATCGTTGTCCGAAATATTCATCTCATTAGGAATCAATATTTTATTATTGTTCTTAAAGACCATTTATTTTAGAAATATTGACAGGGAGTTTATCGCAAATGGTCAATTTATTTTTATTTCCAATTACATTATTTGTTTCTCCCACTAAAACATCAGTATGGAAGGATAAACGTTTATATCACCTGCTTGCAGAACTATTTTAGATGCTTCTTTTGGAATCCATTATCATTTTTACGCTGTGGAAAAGAAATGCTGAAGGTTCCAGCACAGAACCCTGTGGCACTCCCCTGAAGAATTTCATTTGTTCATATATAAATCTATTAACTAGTACAAATGCTTGTCTTTGAAAGCCCCACAATCAGAATTAGTTTTCATTATATTCATAAATGACATACATCTACAATAAATGGCTCAATATATAAAATATCTGAAAAACTATATCCATAATCTCTATGCTGTACTTGACTTTTTGGATTGGATTGGATTGTTTTACCTCAGAGCGGCACTTTTTTGCAAACCATGGGCTAAATGGCCAGGCCACAAGGACCCCGAAGGCTCAGAGAAGGTTGGGGGAGGGGACCCATTGGAACAGCTGTTGGGAGACAGATGGTAGCCTCCTGTCAAGGCCATCCAGCGTGTTCTTTAACATTGGGTTGTTTTACCTCTGAGCGGCACTTTTTTGCACATCATGGGCTAAATGGCCAGGTCACAAGGACCCCGAAAGCTCAGAGAAGGTTTGGGAGGGGACCCACTGGAACAGCTGTTGGGAGACAGATGATAGCCTCCTGTCAAGGCCATCCAGCGTGTTCTTTAACGTTGGGTTGTTTTACCTCTGAGCGGCACTTTTTTGCACACCATGGGCTAAATGGTCAGGTCACAAGGACCCCGAAGGCTCAGAGAAGTTTGGGGGAGGGGATCCGCTGGAACAGCTGTTGGGAGACAGATGGTAGCCTCCTGTCAAGGCCATCCAGCGTGTTCTATAACGTTGGGTTGTTTTACCTCTGAGCGGCACTTTTTTGCACACCATGGGCTAAATGGTCAGGTCACAAGAACCCCGAAGGCTCAGAGAAGGTTGTGGGAGGGGACCCATTGGAACAGCTGTTGGGAAACAGATGGTAGCCTCCTGTCAAGGCCATCCAGCGTGTTCTTTAACGTTGGGTTGTTTTACCTCTGAGCGGCGCTTTTTTACACACCATGGGCTAAATGGTCAGGTCACAAGGACCCCGAAGGCTCAGAGAAGGTTGTGGGAGGGGACCCACCGGAACAGTTGTTGGGAGACAGATAGTAGCCTCCCGTCAAGGCCATCCAACGTGTTCTTTAATGCGCATAGGGTATGACTCTCCCGCACACGGGGCCACGGCTTAACGTCCCATCCGACGGACGGCGGCATTTCCAACCAAATCGATGTACTCTACCGACAGAGAGCAATGCGGGAAGTTTTGCGAAAATAAATCTGAACACTGGCCCAGCTGAAACTCGAACCTGGGAACTGCAGATTGCGAGCCCGGCACGCTACCGACTGATCCACACCAGCCCTCTTAGATTTCTACGAAAATTTTCATTATTATACATCCATAAAGATTGCAAGAAAGTGATCATATGCCTGATTCACATCCGTAATCTGAAGAAAATCCTTCCAATCAACATTACTCTTTTTTTCTTCCTGGAAACGAAAACCACATTTATGTGTGTCATTTTTCTATAAGTTATATTTCATCAGACCGATGATTCTCTATGCTTCACCTATATGGGCGAATACTACACCCATCAATATTCGTAAGATTCAGGTCTTACAGAACAAGATTTTGAGAACTGCGGTTAATGTTCACCGCACATTGGATCGTGTGAGCTCACAAAGACCTGGATCGTGTGAGCTCACAAAGACCTGGATCGTGTGGGCTCACTCACGGAAATATTGAGCGTGTGCAGTTACCGTTAGTTAAAGAACACACTGGATGGCCTTGACGGGAGCTACCATCTGTCTCCCAACAGCTGTTCCAGTGGGTCCCCTCCCCTAACCTTCTCTGAGCCTTCGGGGTCCATGTGACCTGGCCATTTAGCCCATGGTGTGCAAAAAAGTGCCGCTCAGAGGTAAAAAAAACAACAAGAACAACAGCTTTTTTTAGATTTTCTTACGTTTGCCCTTAGGGGCCCACCTAAGGGTGGTTTACTTATATATTTTGTTCTTATAATAAAAAATAAACACCCCCTCAAGCAGCTGCTTGCCACAGAGGTCTGACAGGAGCCTGTCAGTTTATATGCCAGAGTAGAAGGTCTGAGAGGATGGCAGAACCTCAGCAGAAAAACGACACGAACATCCATGCCTTACCCGGGGCTCGAACCCAGGTCCCTTAGATCAGTAGCCAAGGGCGCTAACCACTTGGCCACGGGACGGCTATTTTGTTCTTACTCTTGCCAAATAGGCATATCTTTGTGATGGAGATAGTTAGGAGTAAAATTATTACCCAGTACATCGAATATGGGTTGGGTTGTTTTACCTCTGAGCGGCACTTTTTTGCACACCATGGGCTAAATGGCCAGGTCACATGGACCCCGAAGGCTCAGAGAAGGTTGGGGGAGGGGACCCACTGGAACAGCTGTTGAGAGACAGATGGTAGCCTCCCGTCAAGGCCATCCAGCGTGTTCTTTAACGTGCACAGGGTATGGCTCTTCCGCACACGGGGCCACGGCTTAACGTCCCATCCGACGGACGGCGGCCTTTCCAAGCCCATCGGTGTCCCCTACTGACCGTGGGCAGGGCGGGGAAATTTGCGGAGATAAATCTCAACGCTGATCCAGCTGGGACTCGAACCTGGGAACTACAGATTACGAGCCTGGCGCGCTACCGACTGAGCCACTCCGGCCCCACATCGAATATGATTATACGATCTACGATAAGTTATATTATTTTGCATTCGTTTCTTTGAATTTTTAATAAAGAAAATTACAGAGTAGTAGTCGGCTAAATCAGTCTGTGATATTTTACTTTTAAAAAGACATTTAGTAATTGCAAAATGAAGCTGTGTGCTTGTCAGATTTCTTAGATTACACTGGTTTCCATAAATTAAGGAAAATCCCTGTGTTATGTCAATGGGAAGCTAAAGTCGAAACTCTATAACTTCTAAAATAAGTATTTTTGTCTTGAAACATGTGATAGCAGATAACGATCGATTTTCAACAATATTCGTTCAATATTTAATGAGTTTTGGAAATTTTCATATTTAACAATAACTTTGCCAGTCTTAAAAATCTTATATATATTATACTTATACAACACTAAAGAATAGTGAAAGAATTCTTTACATAAACTTCTAAAATGCACATTTATTGCACACTTTGATGCAATTCTTATTACTAAGTTTTAATTAACTTCTGAAGTCAATTTTTGTGGCTGGCATTGTTATCGCTAAATATTCAAACTTCAATAACTCATTAAATATTGAACGAATATTGTTGAAAATAGAGATATTTATATATTTAATTGAGATCTTTATCTAAAATTACATTTTTTAAAACAAATTATTTTATAACAAAAAAATTTTAGAAGTTATAGATCTTGGACATTAGCTTCCCATTGACATAACATAAGGTTGTTCCTTAATTTATGGAAGTCAGTGTAGTTTTTTTATCACTTTGTATCACCATGTTGAAACATGCATTATTTAAATAAATTCCCAAAATCAAATGCATTCATATCTGTACCAACCTCTGATAAGCATCATTTTTGCACACACTAGGGGGCGAGGATGGCTCAGTCGGTAGCGCGCCAGGCTCGTAATCTGTAGTTCCCAGGTTCGAGTCCCAGCTGGGTCAGCGTTGAGATTTATCTCCGCAAAACTCCCCGCCCTGCCCACGGTCAGTAGGGGACACCGATGGGCTTGGAAAGGCCGACGTCCGTCGGATGGGACGTTAAGCCGTGGCCCCGTGTGCGGGAGAGCCATACCCTGTGCACGTTAAAGAACACGCTGGATGGCCTTGACGGGAGGCTACCATCTGTCTCCCAACAGCTGTTCCAGTGGGTCCCCTCCCCCAACCTTCTCTGAGCCTTCGGGGTCCATGTGACCTGGCCATTTAGCCCATGGTGTGCAAAAAAGTGCCGCTCAGAGGTAAAACAATCCAATGCACACACTAGGCTAGATCGTCAGGTCAGAAGGTCCCCAAGGGATCACAGAACGTTGTTGCTAGTGCAAAAGGATCACAGAACGTTGAACTAGTTGACTCTTGTCAGGGTCATCCAGCGTGTTCTTTAACGTACACCAGGGTATGACTCTCCCGAACACGGGGCCACGGCTTCAATCCCATCCGACGGACTGCAGTCTAACCCATGTCAACTATGTGCCCTTTTAACCTAGGATAAAACGGTGGTTAACGAAGAAAAATATCACTGAAGACAAGTTTGGACTCAGTTTAAACAGAAAATGTGTTCTTCATTCACAAACATTTAGATTTGGGTTGGGTTGTTTTATCTCTGAGCGGCACTTTTTTGTACACCATGGGCTAAATGGCCAGGCCACATGGACCCCAAAGGCTCAGAGAAGGTTTGGGAAGGGGACCCACTGGATCAGCTGTTGGGAGACAGATGGTAGCCTCCGTGTCAAGGCCATCCAGCGTGTTTTTTAACGTGCGCAGGGTATGGCTCTCCCGCATACTGAGCCCCGGCTTAATGTCCCATCCGACGGACGGCGGCCTTTCCAAGATTAACGGTGTGCCCTACTGACCGTGGGCAGGGCGGGGAATTTTGCGGAGATATATCTCAACACTGACCCAGCTGGGTTGGCTTGGGTTGTTTTACCTCTGAGCTGCACTTTTTTGCACACCAAGGGCTAAATGGCCAGGTCACATGGACCCCGAAGGCTCAGAGAAGGTTGGGGGAGGGGACCCACTGGAACAGCTTTTGGGAGACAGATGGTAGCCTCCCGTCAAGGCCATCCAGCGTGTTCTTTAACGTGCACAGGGTATGGCTCTCCCGCACACGGGACCACGGCTTAACGTCCCATCCGACGGACGGCGGCCTTTTTTAGCCCATCGGCGTCCCCTACTGACCGTGGGCAGGGCGGGGAATTTTGCGGAGATAAATCTCAACGCCGACCCAACTGGGACTCGAACCTGGGAATTACAGATTACGAGCCTGGCACCCTACCGACTGAGCCACCCCCGCCCCGACCCAGCTGGGACTCGAACCTGGGAACTACAGATTACGAGCCTGGCGCGCTACCGACTGAGCCACCCCCGCCCCCAAACCTTTAGAAAAACACCTTAAGCATATTGTAAAAACACTCCTGTCTCTATTAACAACCAAGAGAGATAAACTCGATCAGATATATCTTTATTGAGCCCTGAACAATAACTAACAGCTTACACTGTAACAAAAAGAACCACTAAACTCAAAACAAGTAAGTTATCCGTGACAAGGAAACGAAATTTTGCCTTTTTCGATCAATAAAGCTGTTGGAAAAAAGATCTAGGGCTCTTGTATCCAGCAACCCATAATACGAAACAACACATAAAACACGAGCTGCTAATCATTGGTTTTCTTCCTAACGAGGTACTCTCAACACCTCAACCGTAACTCTCGCCTTCAGGTCACAAGAATTACGTCATAGTGACGTAGGTAAGGTTCAAGTCTTTTTCTTGGGTTGTTCGTTGGTTTTTATATATCATTGGCAGATTTTTAAACATAAGGCGCTTGGGAATGGGGCTGGACTTATCGAGCCTCAGTTTCTCGAGGTCCCCCAGATCTGTTTCTTAACTTAAGGTACTTTATTTAATTTTTTTTTATCGCTTCAATCGATTATTTTATATAACGTAGTGCAAATTTCATTATGTTTCAATTTAGTTGGCTAGAGGGGCCAACTTGATTACAGGGTTCCCATTTACAACTTGACTACAGGGTTCCCATTTACAACTTGACTACACGGTTTCCATTTACAACTTGATTACATGATTTCCATTTAAAACTTGATTACAGGGTTTCCTTATACAACTTGGCTTCAGGGTTCCCATTTACAACTTGACTACAGGGTTTCCATTTACAACTTGATTACATGGTTTCCATTTACAACTTGACTACAGGGTTTCCATTTATAACTTGATTACATGACTTCCATTTAAAACTTGATTACAGGGTTTCCATTTACAACTTGATTACATGACTTCCATTTAAAACTTGACTACAGGGTTTCCATTTACAACTTGACTCCAGGGTTTCCATATACAACTTGGCATCAGGGTTCCCATTTACAACTTGATTACAGGACTTCCATTTACAACTTGATTACAGGGTTTCCATTTACAACTTGATTACAGGGTTTCCATTTACAACTTGACTACAGGGTTTCCATTTACAACTTGACTACAGGGTTTCCATTTACAACTTGATTACATGGTTTCCATTTACAACTTGCTTACAGGGTTTCCATTTACAAACTTGCTTACAGGGTTTCCATTTACAACTTGACTACAGGGTTTCCATTTACAACTTGATTACAGGGTTTCCATTTACAACTTGACTACAGGGTTTGCATTTACAACTTGATTACATGACTTCCATTTACAACTTGATTACATGACTTCCATTTAAAACTTGATTACAGGGTTTCCATTACAACTTGACTACAGGGTTTCCATATACAACTTGACTACAGGGTTTCCATTTACAACTTGACTACAGGGTTTCCATTTACAACTTGACTACAGGGTTTCTATTTGCAACTTGATTACAGGGTTTCCATTTACAACTTGATTACAGGGTTTCCATTTACAACTTGATTACAGGGTTTCCATTTACAACTTGACTACAGGGTTTCCATTTATAACTCGACTACAAGGTTTCCATTTACAACTTGACTACAGGGTTTCCATTTACAACTTGGCATCAGGGTTCCCATTTACAACTTGATTACAGGACTTCCATTTACAACTTGACTACAGAGTTTCCATTCATAACTTGATTACATGACTTCCATTTAAAACTTGATTACAGGGTTTCCATTTACAATTTGATTACATGACTTCCATTTAAAACTTGACTACAGGGTTTCCATTTACAACTTGACTACAGGGTTTCCATATACAACTTGGCATCAGGGTTCCCATTTACAACTTGATTACAGGACTTCCATTTACAACTTGATTACAGGACTTCCATTTACAACTTGATTACAGGGTTTCCATTTACAACTTGATTACAGGGTTTCCATTTACAACTTGATTACAGGGTTCCCATTTACAACTTGACTACAGGGTCTCCATTTACAACTTGATTACAGGGTTTCCATTTACAACTTGACTACAGGGTTTCCATTTACAACTTGATTGCATGGTTTCCATTTAAAACTTGATTACAGGGTTTCCATTTACAACTTGACTACAGGGTTTCCATTTACAACTTGATTACAGGGTTTCCATTTACAACTTGATTACAGGGTTTCCATTTACAACTTGACTACAGGGTTTCCATTTACAACTTGACTACAGGGTTTCCATTTACAACTTGACTACAGGGTTTCCATTTACAACTTGATTACATGGTTTCCATTTACAACTTGATTACAGGGTTTCCATTTGCAACTTGACTACAGGGTTTCCATTTACAACTTGACTACAGGGTTTCCATTTACAACTTGATTGCATGGTTTCCATTTACAACTTGATTACAGGGTTTCCATTTACAACTTGACTACAGGGTTTCCATTTACAACTTAACTACAGGGTTTCCATTTACAACTTGACGACAGGGTTTCCATTTACAACTTGACGACAGGGTTTCCATTTACAACTTGATTGCATGGTTTCCATTTACAACTTGATTACAGGGTTTCCATTTACAACTTGATTACAGGGTTTCCATTTACAACTTGATTACAGGGTTTCCATTTACAACTTGATTACAGGGTTTCCATTTACAACTTGATTACAGGGTTTCCATTTACAACTTGATTACAGGGTTTCCATTTACAACTTGACTACAGGGTTTCCATTTACAACTTGACTACAGGGTTTCCATTTACAACTTGATTACAGGGTTTCCATTTACAACTTCATTACAGGGTTTCCATTTACAACTTGACTACAGGGTTTCCATTTACAACTTGATTACAGGGTTTCCATTTACAACTTGACTACAGGGTTTCCATTTACAACTTGACTACAGGGTTTCCATTTACAACTTGACTACAGGGTTTCCATTTACAACTTGATTGTATGGTTTCCATTTACAACTTGACTACAGGGTTTCCATTTACAACTTGACTACAGAGTTTCTATTTACAATTTGATTACAGGGTTTCCATTTACAACTTGACTACAGAGTTTCCATTTACAACTTGATTACAGGGTTTCCATTTGCAACTTGATTACAGGGTTTCCATTTACAACTTGATTACAGGGTTTCCATTTACAACTTGACTACAGGGTTTCCATTTACAACTTGACTACAGGGTTTCCATTTACAACTTGATTACAGGGTTTCCATTTACAACTTGATTACATGACTTCCATTTAAAACTTGACTACAGGGTTTCCATTTACAACTTGACTATAGGGTTTCCATTTACAACTTGATTACAGGGTTTCCATTTACAATTTGATTACAGGGTTTCCATTTACAACTTGATTACAGGGTTTCCATTTACAACTTGATTACAGGGTTTCCATTTACAACTTGACTACAGGGTTTCCATTTACAACTTGACTACAGGGTTTCCATTTACAACTTGATTACAGGGTTTCCATTTACAACTTGATTACAGGGTTTCCATTTACAACTTGACTACAGGGTTTCCATTTACAACTTGACTACAGGGTTTCCATTTACAACTTGATTGTATGGTTTCCATTTACAACTTGACTACAGGGTTTCCATTTACAACTTGACTACAGAGTTTCTATTTACAACTTGATTACAGGGTTTCCATTTACAACTTGACTACAGGGTTTCCATTTACAACTTGATTACAGGGTTTCCATTTGCAACTTGATTACAGGGTTTCCATTTACAACTTGATTACAGGGTTTCCATTTACAACTTGATTACAGGGTTTCCATTTACAACTTGACTACAGGGTTTCCATTTACAACTCGAGTACAAGGTTTCCATTTGCAACTTGACTACAGGGTTTCCATTTACAACTCGAGTACAAGGTTTCCATTTACAACTTGACTACAGGGTTTCCATTTACAACTTGACTACAGGGTTCCCATTGACAACAGGGTTCCCATTTACAACTTGATGCCAGATTACGAGCCTGGCGCGCTACCGACTGAGCCACCCCCGCACCTATCTGAATAGAGAATCCCATTCAGACTTCATTAACTTTTTCAATACGATTTTTAATGAAAAATATAATTTTAAACATTTTTTTCAGTATTCAAAAAAGTTATGAACGCTGTAATATTTAACAGGATACAAAAAAATTGATCCCAAAATTTAATTACAACATTAAAACCGATTAATAGATCAGATAAACATAATTGACTGTAGTAGAATGCATTGCATCCCATTCTCTATTACAGTGTTTGCTTTAATGCTTTTAGTTCAATTTGGGGCCAGTATTTTTCTGGCCTGTTAAATAATCCAGCGTTCAAAACTCTTTGAATACTGAACAATCGGGGGGCGGGGGGGGGGGGGGGCTCAGTCGGTAGCGCGCCAGGTTCGTAATCTGTAGTTCCCAGGTTCGAGTCCCAGCTGGATCAGCGTTGAGGTTTATCTCCGCAAATTCCCTGGTCAGTAGGGAACACCGATGGGCTTGGAAAGGCCACCGTCCGTCCGATGGGACGTTAAGCCGTGATCCCGTGTGCTTGAGAGCCATACCTTATGCACGTTAAAGAACACGCTGGATGGCCTTGACGGGAGACTACTATCTGTCTCCCAACAGCTGGTCCAGTGGGTCCCCTCCCCCAGCCTCCTCTGAGCCTTCGGGGTCCTTGTGACCTGGCCATTTAGCCCGTGGTGTGCAAAAAAGTGCCACTCAGAGGTAAAACAACCCAACGTTATAGAACAGGCTGGATGGCCTTGACAGGAGGCTACCATCTGTCTCCCAACAGCAGTTCCAGGGGATCCCCTCCCCCAACCTTCTCTGAGCCTTCGGGGTCCATGTGACCTGGCCATTTAGCCCATGGTGTGCAAAAAAGTGCCGCTCAGAGGTAAAACAACCCAACGTTATAGAACAGGCTGGATGGCCTTGACGGGAGGCTACCATCTGTCTCCCAACAGCAGTTCCAGGGGATCCCCTCCCCCAACCTTCTCTGAGCCTTCGGGGTCCATGTGACCTGGCCATTTAGCCCATGGTGTGCAAAAAAGTGCCGCTCAGAGGTACAAAACAATCCGAAACAACCCGAACAATCGAGATTTAGATAGATTTAATTAAGTCCTATAATTTATCTTTCGGATATATTTTCCATTAAAAATTATATTGAGAAAGGTATTGAGCTCCGAATGTTCAGATAACATGTAACTGTTTCTATTTTTCTGTTCACCTGTAGAGGGTGATGCACAATCATTTAATCTAAGAAATATTCAATGATGTTTCCACAGGATGAGTCAGAGAAACATTCTAACAAATAAACGCTGCTTTAGTAATTAAGTTCATTCTTTTTTTTTAAGGAACGTTGAACTGGGGCGATCTGTTTACACCAGCAAATCACAACAGGGGCGTTTTAAAATTCATGGCGGTTGTCAAGTCGATGACAGGAGAGACGAAACATCTAGTTTTCAACTATGTTTTATTCACGAAATTATTTTGATGCCAATGAAACGTTCACGTTGGAGAACAATTCTTGGTTAAAAGGACGCATTGGGAATTAAATCTTGGCAAAAGGGTGCGTTGGGAAATAATTCTTAATAAAATGGGGTTTGGAAAGAAATTTTTGATAAAAGGGGATTTTGGAAAGTAATTCTTGATAAAAGGGGTTTCTGGAAAGTAATTCATGATAAAAGGAGTTTCTGGAGAGTAATTCATGATGAAATGGGTTTCTAGAAAGTAATTCTTGATAAAAGAGTGTTTTGGGGAAAAAATTCTTGATAAAAGAGGCTTTCGAAAATATTTCTTCATAAAAAGGGGGTTTGGAAAGTAATGCTTAATGAAAGGGGATTCTGGGAAGTAATTCTTAATAAAAGGGGATTCTGGTAAGTAATTCTTAATAAAAGGGGATTCTGGAAAATAATTCTTAATAAAAGGGGATTCTGGAAAGTAATTCTTAATAAAGGGGGATTCTGGGAAGTAATTCTTAATAAAAGGGGATTCTGGGAAGTAATTCTTAATAAAAGGGGATTCTGGAAAGTAATTCTTAATAAAAGGGGATTCTGGGAAGTAATTCTTAATAAAAGGGGATTCTGGGAAGTAATTCTTAATAAAAGTGGATTCTGGGAAGTAATTCTTAATAAAAGGGGATTCTGGGAAGTAATTCTTAATAAAAGGGGATTCTGGGAAGTAATTCTTAATTAAAAGGGTTTTTTCGAACTTGATAAAAAGAGTTTTTGGGGGAAAAAATTCTTGATAAAAGGGGATATTCGAAAGCAATTCTTGATAAAAGGGGGATTTTCGAAAATAATGTTTTAATAAAAGAGGGCTTCTGAAAATAATTCTTGGTAAAAGGGGAGCGTTAATCTTCAAAACGTTTGGAATCCTCTGATCTAGATCAAAAGAAAACACAGGAGCATTTTTAGTAACGCATCGTATTCCCTTTCAAAAAATCAGCGAATCACAGCTTTCTAGTTTCACCTGATTGAATCAGCTACCGAGTTCCTTCCAAAGGAAGAATTGCTTAAAAATTGACGTAACAGTTTGGACAATGAGCCCATTTCTTTCCTTCGAACGCTTCTTTATTCACCAAATGCAATAACATAAAAAGTAGCATCAGAATCTCCTTAAGTCTCCGTTCTCTCTATCCTCCATCTCTCAAGCCGAGAGTATCCCATCCCACTCCCACAAGAAAGAAAGCTTGGCATATAATATAAATTATGGATACAGTTCACAGCGTAAACGTCTTCTTAATCACCTGGGTTTTTGGAGTCGTAGATGTGCGTGCTCTTCCAGCAGGCTTCGGTGCATTTAGCAAAGATCTTCTTCCACGATCCGAAGGACATTACAAATGCAAATCATGTGGGAATCGCCTAATGAAAATTCTGCGAGAGAATATCACCTGGCACTTCTCACAACACAAGAAGGGTGCACGGAAAGGACGCGAGGGGAAAAAACGGATTTTTTTCCTCTTAAGTTCTGCTTGTTAATAGCATTCTGTGAACTTAGGATGCACTGGAATTACTGTTAACGGCAGAAAATAGTTTTAGTAGCTTCGCTTTTGGATTTAAAAAAAAAAAATTCTGTTTAGAAACCTGTCCTGTAATTCTCTTCTCTGGCAAATTAGAAAGTGTTCGCTTTTTTTTTTTTAATTCTTCTTTGTCTCAGTTTAGCTTCTGGCAATAGCTTTTAAATTCATAAAATAATATTCTTGCGAAATGATGCAAGTGAAGAAGACATTGATGCGAATTTAATGAAACCGTTAAAATGGGAAAAAGAGCTAGATTTAAAATGTCTGTAACGGAATGACAGAAGTTCAGGAAAATCAATATACTTTTATATTCCTAACTAAAGAACACATTGATATAAATTTGTATAGAATTGTTAGAATAGTTGTTTGGGTTGTTTTACCTCTGAGCGGCCCTTTTTTGCACACCATGGGCTAAATGGCCAGGTCACATGAACCCCGAAGGCTCAGAAATGGTTGGTGGAGGGGACCCACTGGAACAGCTAGTAAGGAAACAGATGGTAACCTTCCGTCAAGGCCATCCAGCGTGTTCTTTAACGTTGGGTTGTTTTACCTCTGAGCGAGACGTTTTTGAACACCATGGGCTAAATGGCCAGGTCACATGGACAACGAAGGCTCAGAGAAGGTTGTGGGAGTAGACCTACTGGAACAGCTGTTGGGAGACAGATGGTAGCCTCCCGTTAAGGCCATCCATTAGATCCGGGAGAGCCATACCCTGTGTCCGTTAAGGCCATCTTTAACGTGCACAGGGTATGGCTCTCCCGGAAACAGGGCCACGGCTTAACGTCCCATCCGACGGACGGAGGTCTTTCCAAGCCCATCGGTGTCCCCTACCGACCGTGGGCAGGGCGGGGAATTTTGCGGAGATAAATCTCAACGCTGACCCAGCTGGGACTCGAACCTGGGAACTACAGATTACGAGTCTGGCGCGCTACAGAGTGAGCCACCCCCTCTCCTGTTAGAATAGTAAAGTTACATTGATTCGAAATGCATATAACGTAGTAACGAAAGTTAAAAAAACTGGTGTTTTATTTAAGTCAGATATCTCGAAAAGGCACTTAAAATTCGTAATGCCTTTGGGACTAGGTTCACACACCCGAAAATTGTAAACAATAAATTACCCCAGAGACAGTATCTGTCAGTTTAATACACCATGGAGAAAATCTGTGAGGAAGTCGAGACCTCAGCAAGAAAGACGGCTCGAACCCAGATCCCTTGATCAATAGCAAAGCGCGCTAACCACTCGGCGATCGGGACGGATATATTTAAAAATATATATATATAATTATAATTTTAAAAAAATATATTTTGATCCGCATTTAGTTATTTTCGAGCAATTTGTTATTGCATTGCCTGAATTGTGTACCTTACGAATAATAAATAACAATAATAAGCAAAATACAGGTTGGGTTGGGTTGTTTTACCTATGAGTGGAGCTTTTTTGCACACCATGGGCTAAATGGCCAGGTCACATGGACCCCGAAGGCTCAGTGAAGGCTGGGGGAGGGGACTCACTGTAACAGTTGGTGAGAGACAGATGGTAGTCTCCGGTCAAGGCCATCCAGCGTGTTCTTTAACGTTGGGTTGTTTTACCTCTCAGCGGCACTTTTTTGCACATCATGGGCTAAATGGCCAGGTCACATGGACCCCGAAGGCTCAGTGAAGGCTGGGGGAGGGGACTCACTGTAACAGTTGGTGAGAGACAGATGGTAGTCTCCGGTCAAGGCCATCCAGCGTGTTCTTTAACGTTGGGTTGTTTTACCTCTGAGCGGCACTTTTTTGCACATCATGGGCTAAATGGCCAGGTCACATGGACCCCGAAGGCTCAGTGAAGGCTGGGGAGGGGACTCACTGTAACAGTTGGTGAGAGACAGATGGTAGTCTCCCGTCAAGGCCATCCAGCGTGTCCTTTAACGTTGGGTTGTTTTACCTCTGAGCGGCACTTTTTTGCACATCATGGGCTAAATGGCCAGGTCACATGGACCCCGAAGGCTCAGTGAAGGCTGGGGGAGGGGACTCACTGTAACAGTTGGTGAGAGACAGATGGTAGTCTCCCGTCAAGGCCATCCAGCGTGTTCTTTAACGTTGGGTTGTTTTACCTCTGAGCGGCACTTTTTTGCACATCATGGGCTAAATGGCCAGGTCACATGGACCCCGAAGGCTCAGTGAAGACTGGGGGAGGGGACTCACTGTAACAGTTGGTGAGAGACAGATGGTAGTCTCCGGTCAAGGCCATCCAGCGTGTTCTTTAACGTTGGGTTGTTTTACCTCTGAGCGGCACTTTTTTGCACATCATGGGCTAAATGGCCAGGTCACATGGACCCCGAAGGCTCAGTGAAGGCTGGGGGAGGGGACTCACTGGAACAGTTGGTGAGAGACAGATGGTAGTCTCCGGTCAAGGCCATCCAGTGTGTTCTTTAACGTGCACAGGGCATGGCTCTCCCGCACACGGAGTCACGGCTTAAAGTCTTATCCGACGTACGGCGGTCTTTCCAAGCCCATTGGTGTCCCCTACTGACCGTGAGCAGGGCGGGTAAATTACAGGTAATGAACAGAGAAATGAAAGCATTCCCAGATTAAATCAATGGAGAGTGAAATTTGAAGATTACTAATTTACAATAAGCATTTTATACGAAAATAGGATTACTCTATATTGCACTTTTATCAAACCAAATTCTGCGTCTTAATACTTGTTTCAAAGAATTTAAACCCCAAATGGAAAAGGGACGGGGGTGGCTCAGTCGGTAGCGCGCCAGGATCGTAATCTGTAGTTCCCAGGTTCGAGTCTCAGCTGGGTCAGCGTTGAGATTTATCTCCGCAAAATTCTACGCCCTGCCCATGGTCAGTAGGGGACACCGATGGGCTTGGAAAGGCAGCCGTCCGTAGGATGGGACGTTAAGCCGTGGCCCCGTGTGTGGGAGAGACATATCCTGTGCACGTTAAAGAACACGCTGGATGGCCTTGACGGGAGGCTACCATCTGTCTTCCAACAGCTGTTCCAGTGGGTCCACTCCCACAACCTTCTCTGAGCCTTCGGTGTCCATGTGACCTGGCCATTTAGCCGATGGTGTTCAAAAACGTCCCGCTCAGAGGTAAAACAACCCAACGTTAGAGAACACGCTGAATGGCCTTGACGGGATGCTATATCTGTATCCCAACAGTTGTTCCAGTGAGTCTCCTCCCCCGACCTTCTCTGAGCCTTCGGGGTCCATGTGACCTGGCCATTTACCCCATGGTGTGCAAAAAATTGCCGTTCAGAGGTAAAACATCCCAACGTTAAAGAACACGCTGGATGGCCTTGACGGGAGGCTACCCTCTGTCTCCCAACAGCTGTTCCAGTGAGTCCCCTCCCTCAACCTTCTCTGAGCCTTCGGGTCCATGTGACCTGGCTATTTAGCCCATGGTGTACAAAAAAGTGCCGCTCAGAGGTAAAACAACCCAAATGAAAATTACATATGTCACAAAATAAAAACAGATTCCTCTTACAAGTCTGAATCAATCGCAACTATATTTACCTCCTCCAGCAGATGATATAGCCCTTAGAGATTGCTAAGATAGATTAAATTGCTAAGATATACAAACGAAGATCATTACCTTAATTAGGTTTTCAGGCATTCCATTAGACCGCAAAATTATCCCGAAGATATATCCATCAACAAAATATGATGTTAAAACTTATTCTACTACATCGTGAAAATTTGATCTCGAAGACGCTTCGAGTTTTGCCCACAAGGGATTGAAAGTTTACCTCGGTCTGCAGACGTGATTACGCGCGTTCCGATTGAATCGCGAAAATTCTGTGTGAATCAGTTATCACACTCGATACCTGACGGCGTTTCCGGTTCCTCTTTCAATCACTCTACACTTTTCGAGTGCTCAGTGGTCCTCGCTAATTATCTCTAGGTGAACGAACGCCAAAGTACTCGCTATTCCAACACATCGAGTGTCATGCCAGATACCAAACAACTGAGCAGAAAATGTCAGAATTCCGTCAGACAAATTGAACACATCATGGAATTCCAAACAGGAGTACTGATTTGTAACGAAAGATGTTTATTAATGAGTATGACACTTAACAAGGTTGAACGAAGATGATTTTCCACTACACCTAAGATTTTTTTTCCGTAACGTGCATACCAGGCTCGTAATCTGCAGTTCCCAGGTTCGACTCCCAGCTGGGTCAGCGTTGAGATTGGATTGGATTGTTTTACCTCTGAGCGACACTTTTTTGCACAGCATGGCCTAAATGGCCAGGTCACAAGGAGCCCGAAGGATCAAAGAAGGTTGGGGGAGGGGGACCCACTGGAACAGCTATTGGGAGACAGATGGTAGCCTCCCGTCAAGGCCATCCAGCGTGTCTTTAACGTGCACAGGGTATGGCTCTCCCGCACACGGGGCCACGGCTTAACGTCCCATCCGACGGACGGCGGCCTTTTCAAGTCCATCGGTGTCCCCTATTACCGTGGGCAAGGCGGGGAAATTTTGCGGAGATAAATCTCAATGCTGACCCAGCTGGGACTCGAACCTGGGAACTACAGATTACGAGCCTAGCGCGCTACCGACTGAGCCACCCCCGCCCCTCAGCGTTGAGACTTATCTCCGCAAAACTCCCCGCCCTGCCCACGGTCAGTAGGGGACACCGATCGGCTTGGAAAGGCCGCCGTCCATCGGATGGGATGTTAAGCCGTGGCCCCATGTACGGGAGAGCCATATTCTGTGCACGTTAAAGAACACGCTGGATGGCCTTGACGGAAGGCTACCATCAGTCTCCCAACAGCTGTTCCAGTGGATCCTCCTCCCCCAACCTTCTCTGAGCCTTCGGGGTCCATGTGACCTGGCCATTTAGCCCATGGTGTGCAAAAAAGTTCCGTTCAGAGGTAAAACATCCCAACGTTAAAGAACACGCTGGTTGGCCTTGACGGGAGGCTACCATCTGTCTCCCAACAGCTGTTCCAGTGGGTCCCCTCCCCCAACCTTCTCTGAGCCTTCGGGGTCCATGTCACCTGGCCATTTAGCCCATGGTGTGCAAAAAAGTGCCGTACAGAGGTAAAACATCCCAACGTCAAAGAACACGCTGGATGGCCTTGACGGGAGGCTACCATCTGTCTCCCAACAGCTGTTCCAGTGGGTCCCCTCTCCCAACCTTCTCTGAGCCTTCGGGGTCCATGTGATCTGGCCATTTAGCCCAATATGTGCAAAAAAGTGCCGCTCACAGGTAAAACAACCCAACGCGTAAAATGCAAGAAATTTATCGTTTATACTTTAGAATTCTTTTGCTTCTGGTAAACAAGATAATTATTCTCTGCTTACAATATTATTTTTGCCTCTATAGAGCATATAGAGTCTTTATAGGGCAGCATCCTCTGAGGCAAAAATACAATTTTGCTCTACATTTAGCGGTCCTTCCTCTACATAGCAGATAATTTTCTACTCATTTAATAGCGTTTTTTCCTCTGTACAAAAATTTTAATACTCTACCAATTTTCCTCTGCATTTTACATTGCCTTCCTCTATATAACAGACAATTTACTTTGCACTTAATATTGATTTATCTCTAGAAAAAACTAGTTTTCCTCTACATTTAAAATTGTCCTGTACGTAACAGATAATTTATCCTCTGATTTTTTTCTATAGGAAAAACTACTCTCGTTAAATATTAGTTTTTTATAAAACGTAGAGTGCTCTACATATTTCCCGTGCATTTTAAAGTTACCCTTCCCCTATATAACAGACAATTTTCTCTTAACTTAATACTGATTTCTTCCTCTAAAAATAAATAAATAAATAAATTACAATTTTCGTTTATGTGTAACATTATTCTTCCTCTATATAACAGAAAATTTACTCTACATTTAATATTGATATTTTCTTCTACAAAAAATCAGTTTTCCTCTATACTTAAGACTGTCCTTCCTCTTCGTAACAGACAATTTCTTATTCATTAAATATCGATTTTTCCTCTACAAAAAAACAGTTTTCCTCTATACTTAAGACTGTCCTTCCTCTTCGTAACAGACAATTTCTTATTCATTAAATATCGATTTTTCCTCTACAAAAAAATTAGTTTTTCTCTATACTTAAGACTGTCCTTCCTCTTCGTAACAGACAATTTCTTATTCATTTAATACCCATTTTTCTTCTACAAAAAAAATATCAGTTTTCCTCTATACTTCAGACTGTCCTTCCTCTTTGTAACAGACAATATCTTATTCATTAAATATCGATTTTTCCTCTACAAAAAATCAGTTTTCCTCTATACTTAAGATTGTCCTTCCTCTTCGTAACAGACAATTTCTTATTCATTTAATACCCATTTTTCTTCTACAAAAAAAATCAGTTTTCCTCTATACTTAAGACTGTCCTTCCTCTTTGTAACGCAATTTCTTATTCATTTAAAACTGATTTTCCCTCTACAAAAAAAATCAGTTTTCCTCTATACTTAAGACTATCCTTCCTCTTCGTAACACACAATTTCTTATTTATTTAATATCGATTTTTCCTCTACAAAAAAAACAGTTTTCCTCTATACTTAAGACTGTCTTTCCTCTTCGTAATTGACAATTTCTTATTCATTTAATATCGATTTTTCCTCTACAAAAAATATCAGTTTTCCTCTATACTTAAGACTGTCCTTCCGCTTCGTAACAGACAATTTCTTATTCATTTAATATCGATTTTTCCTCTACCAAAAAAAAGAATTTTTTTCCTACATTTAAGAATCTTCTTCCTCTGCTTAACAGACAATTTCCTTTTCCCTTAATATTGATTTTCCTTCTGCAATAAAATCAGTTTTTCTCTATACTTAAGGCTGTCCTTCCTCTTCGTAACAGACAATTTCTTATTCACTTAATAGCGATTTTTTCCTCTACCAAAAAATCGGTTTTCCTCTATACTTAAGACTGTCATTTCTCTTCGTAACAGGCAATTTGTTATTCATTTAATATCGATTTTTTTTCCTCTATACTTAAGACTGTCCTTCCTCTTCGTAACAGACAATTTTTTATTCATATAATATCAATTTTTTTCCTCTACAAAAAAAGTTTTCCTCTATACTTAAGAATGTTTTTCCTCTTCGTAACAGACAATTTCTTATTAAATGAATAGGAAATTTTCTGTTACGAAAAGGAAAGACACCTCTTCGTAACAGATTTGTTAACTTTCTTATTCATTTAATATCGATTTTTTTCCTCTACAAAAAAAATCAGCTTTCGACTATACTTAAGACTGTCCTTCCTCTTCGTAACAGACAATTTCTTATTCATTTAATATCGATTTTTTTTCCTCTACAAAAAAAATCAGTTTTTCTCTATACCTAAGATTGTCCTTCCTCTTCGTAACAAATAATTTGTTATTAAATGAATAAGAAATTGTCTGTTACGAAGAGGAAGGACAGCTCTACGTAACAGACAATTTCTTATTCACTTAATATCGATTTTTCCTCTGCCAAAAAAAGTTTTTTTTTATATTTAAGAATGCTCTGCCTCTGCTTAACAAACAATTTCCTTTTCTTTTAATATTGATTTTTCTTCTACAAAAAATCACAATTTTGCTCTACATTTGCATTTTTAATTGGTGGAGATTTAATAAAAATATTTTTATCTTTGTTAACTTTTTTATGAGGACCTTCCTCTGACCTTCCTCTAACATTATCTTATCTTCTTCTTCGTAAGAGATAATTTTCTCTTCAATTAATATTGATTTTTCCTCTACAAGAAATATTCAGTTTTCCTCTACATAACAGACAATTTCCTCTTCCCTCAATATCGATTTTCCTATACAATATATATATATATAAATTTCCCTCTACATAACAGACAATTTCCTCTTCCCTCAATATCGATTTTCCTATACAATATGTATATATATATATAAATTTCCCTCTACATAACAGACAATTTCCTCTTCCCTCAATATCGATTTTCCTATACAATATGTATATATGTATAAATTTCCCTCTACATAACAGATAATTTCCACTACTAAACTTCATTTTACGAAACCTGACATTCTACCACTCATCTCCAAACTTGCCTTAAATGTCATTTAAATCAATCAGATTCCATCTTGATCGTTACACAGTTCAAGCCCATTTCCTGTTCACTAACCCATCAATCAACTCATCCACATTCTCATAAAACACATTAAAAAAATATATGCTTCGAAACAAAACTTTCGCTACATAAAGCAATTAAAACCATCTTCAGCAGTAATCGCTGCAGTGGAAACAAAATGTCTGCATTTGTTAAATATATGTCGCAAAAGCTAAACCTTTATCTAAAGTGGTTTTAAAAGTGGACAAAATTTCGCATTCTGTGTAACTCCAGCGTTCAAAAATCTCCTTCTCTGTTATTCGGATCTCCCAGTTCTTTGTCTGCATGCAGAGACTGGAAATAAAGTCGCAGAAATTAATGGTTGTAAACGGCTGAACCGAATAACCCGAGCGATTGTTTGTCAGTTACTTTTGCCAAAAAATGTATGTCACACTTGTCTGCGAAGAAAGCGGAAACCGGGTACGTGGAACTAATAGCGAAGCAATGGATGCTTTGATGAACCTCACCACTCGACTCTAGAGAAAAGGAAACTTCATAATATTCTACTACTGAAAAGAATTCTTCCCATTTTTATTTTTTTTTCTTCGAGACGGAGGAAGTTTCTGACATGAATATCCTCTAACATTTAACACTAGGATACAAGTAAACGGAAATATTTCTTTTGTATTTCATGTACAGAAATGGAAACGAATTAACGGACAGTTAATTCGTTTCCGTTTCTCCACGTGTAAGTAAGTTGTAGCCGTCCCATGGCCGAGTGGTTAGCGCGCTTGGCTACTGATCTAAAGGTACTTGGGTTCGAGCCCCGGGTAAGCATGGCTGTTTGTGTCGTTTTTCTGCTGAGGGCCTGCCATCCTCTCAGACCTTCTACTGTGGCATATAAACTGACAGGCTCCTGTCAGACATCTGTGGCAAGCAGCTGCTTGAGGGGGTATTTATCTATTTATTTATAAGTAAGTTGTAGCTATTTAGTGAGTTGTTTGTTGCCGACAGCAGAATGCTTTAAGAAATTGTTTAGGGACAAAAACTCCTTAAATATTTTGAGAGTGAATGGGTTAAATTTTTCAGATACGGTTGATTCTATTGGTGCTTTTGGTATTTAGAGTATTTGGACTTCTACTTTTTGGAGGGGCGGGGGTGGCTCAGTCGGTAGCGCGCCAGACTCGTAATCTGTAGTTCCCAGCTTCGAGTCAGACTCGTAATCTGTAGTTCCCAGCTGGGTCAGCGTTGAGATTTATCTCCGCAAAATTCCCCGCCCTGCCCACGGTCAGTAGGGGACACCGATGGGCTTGGAAAGGACGCCGTCCGTCGGATGGGACGTTAAGCCGTGGCCCCGTGTGCGGGAGAGTCATACCCTGTGCACGTTAAAGAACACGCTGGATGGCCTTGACGGGAGGCTACCATCTGTTTCCCAACAGCTGTTCCAGTGGGTTCCCTCACCCAACCTTCTCTGAGCCTTCGGGGTCCATGTGACCTGGCCATTTAGCCCATGGTGTGCAAAAAAATGAAGCTCAGGGGTAAAACAACCCAACGTTAAAGAACACGCTGGATAGTCTTGACGGGAGGCTACCATCTGTCTCCCAACAGCTGTCTAATAAATTCCCTTTCCCCAACCTTCTCTAAGCCCTAGGCATCCTTGTGACCTGGCTATTTAGCCCATGGTGTGCAAAAAAATGCAGCTCAGAGGTAAAACAACCCAACCCATTCCAGCTACGACGGAGTATTCCTGATTGCAAAGCGACTTTTGATTCTTTTGCCGAAGTATAATCACTGATGACCCTGATTACATTTCATCTCATAAATATTCCCCATTTCTCCTCCTCCCCCCCCCCCCAAAAAAGACATTTTGCTTTCCTTTTTAGTTGCATTATGCAAAATAAATCATCTCTCGATGCAAAAGTAACGAAGAAGGATCCTAGTCGAAGAAAAGCAATTGCATTAAAGTTTGTTAAATGGGAATTCCCATCAACCTCTCAGAACTTTAAAAGTGAAGAGAAATTTGCATTTTCTGTGTCATTTGGGAAATATTTTCTTTTACGAGACATTCTTTTAATAAGCAAAGAAAAATCTTCTACTTGTGGGATGGGAGTTGGCTCAGTAGGTAGCGCATCATTATCGTAATCTGTAGTCCAAGGTTCGAGTCTCACCTGTGCCAGTGTTGAATTTTATCTCCGCAAAACTCCCCGCCCTGACCTCGATTAGAGGGGCGGGGGTGGCTCAGTTGATAGCGCACCAGGCTCGTAATCTGTAGTTCCCAGATTCGAGTCCCAGCTGGGTCAGCGTTGAAATTTATCTCCGCAAAACTCCCCGCCCTGCCCACGGTCAGTAGGGGACACCGATGGGCTTGGAAAGGCCGCCGTCCGTCGGATGGGACGTTAAGCCGTGACCCCCGTGTGCGGGAGAGACATACCCTGTGCACGTTAAAGAACACGCTGGATGGCCTTGACGGGAGGCTACCATCTGTCACCCAACAGCTGTTCCAGTGGGTCCCCTCCCCCAACCATCTCTGAGCCTTCGGGGTCCATGTGACTTGGCTATTTAGCCCATGGTGTGCAAAAAAGTGCCGCTCATAGGTAAAACAATCTAACGTTAAAGAACACGCTGGATGGCCTTGACGGGAGGCTACCATATGTCTCCCAACAGCTGTTCCAGTGGGTCCCCTCCCCCAGCCTTATCTGAGCCTTCGGGGTCCATGTAACCTGACCATTTAGCCCATGGTGTGCAAAAAAGTGCCGCTCAGAGGTAAAACAACCCAACCTTCACTCAACCATCACAATTATAACAACAGGGTCACTCACCCTCTTTGAGGAGAAGATTCGTTCAGACAAAGGATTCCCGCTCCTGAGAAACGAAACCCTCATTCAACTTAGAATCGACGCAGCTACAAATTTATTATGCGAGTCCATCGTTCTTGTGGAAGAGCAAATCTGCCCCTTATTACCCGGTGGGAAAAACGCGCCGATGCTTTTCAACAGCTGAATAAAATTTATGCCCCGTCAAAAACTTCCAAAATTCATGCGCAAGACACCTAGTTTAAAACCATTGCCTAGGGCAAAATCAAACAGTCAATACTCTCTTTTATACGGAGAGAAAAGAGGAATCACCTTGGAAAATGCATAGCTCGTATTTTTTTGTATTCCTCCGATTCTTTTCTCCTTTCCTGAGGCTTGAGGAGAGAGGGTTTTTAAAATTTAAGGCATCACTAGCCAAATTCTGTAAAGAGAGACACGGCCACATAACAATGAGGCAGCAAATGTTGTTGTAGAAAATCTCGTTTCTTCTGAGAAGGCAAATTCATGTAGCATAACCGGAACTGGGCTTCTCTGCCGGAAATGACACTACAGACAATAATATGAATGTTTCGTTTCAAAAATATTTCTGTACGCAACTATATAATAAGAGGGTTGGGTTGGGTTGTTTTACCTCTGAGCGGCACTTTTTTGCACACCATGGCCAGGTCACATGGACCCGAAGGCTCAGAGAAGGTTGGGGGAGGAGAACCCTTAGAACAGCTGTTGGGAGACAGATGGTAGCCTCCCGTCAAGGCCATCCAGCGTGTTCTTTAACGTTGGTTTGTTTTACCTCTGAGCGGCACTTTTTTGCACACCATGGCCAGGTCACATGGACCCGAAGGCTCAGAGAAGGTTGGGGGAGGAGAACCCTTAGAACAGCTGTTGGGAGACAGATGGTAGCCTCCCGTCAAGGCCATCCAGCGTGTTCTTTAACGTTGGTTTGTTTTACCTCTGAGCGGCACTTTTTTGCACACCATGGCCAGGTCACATGGACCCCGAAAGCTCAGAGAAGGTTGGGGGAGGAGAACCCCTGGAACAGCTGTTGGGAGACAGATGGTAGCCTCCCGTCAAGGCCATCCAGCGTGTTCTTTAACGTGCACAGGGTATGGCTCTCCCGCACACGGGACCACGGTTTAACGTCCCATCCGACGGACTGTGGCCTTTCCAAGCCCATCGGTGTCCCCTACTGACCGTGAGCAGGGCGGGGAATTTTGCGGAGATAAATCTCAACGCTGACCCAGCTGGGACTCGAACCTGGGAACTACAGATTACGAGTCTGGCGCGCTACCGACTGAGCCACCCGCGCCCCTATAAAATAAGAGGCGGCTGTAGCTCAGTCGGTAGGGCATCAGGTTCGTAATATGCAGTTCGAGTCCAAGTGGGTCAGATTTGAGTGTTGTGATTCATTTCCCCGAAACTTCCTGACCTCGGACCGAAAGGAGACACCGATGGGCTTGGAAAGGCCGCCGTCCATCGGATGGAACGTTAAGCCTTCGTCCCTTTGTGCGAGAGAGCCATACCCTGTACATGTTAAAGAACTTGTTGGATAGACTTAACGGAAGGTTTGCATTTGCCTTGTAAGAGCTTGGAGCGCTTTGTGATCTGGCCTTTTAGCCCATTGTGTGAAAAAAATTGTCAGATTAATTTCAGAGGTAAACAACCCAGTTCCTAGAAAGTGAGCTGCACTTTTCCAGAAAGCTAGCCTACACTCCTAGAAAGCAAACTCTTTCCCAGTTGGTTATGACTATTAATTTTTCCCGATTATTTATTTCATTGGTTGGTAGGTTGGAATGTTTTACCTCTGAGCGGCACTTTTGTGCACATAATGGGTTAAATAGCCAGGTCACAAGGATCCCGAAGGCTCAGAGAAGGTTGAGAGAGGGGACCCACTGGAACAGCTGTTAGGAAACAGATGGTAGCCTCCAGTCAAGGCCATCCAGCGTGTTCTTTAACGTTGGGTTGTTTTACCTCTGAGAGGCACTTTTTTGCACACAATGCGTTAAATGGCCAGGTCACAAGGACCCCGAAAGTTCAGAGAAGGTTGGAGGAGGGGACCCACTGGAACAGCTGTTGAGAGACAGACGGTAGCCTCCCGTCAAGGCCATCCAGCGTGTTCTTTAACGTTGGGTTGTTTTACCTCTGAGAGGCACTTTTGCGCACACAATGGGTTAAATAGCCAGGTCACAAGGATCCCGACGGCTCAGAGAAGGTTCAGGGAGGGGACCCACTGGAACAGCTGTTAGGAGACAGATGGTAGACTCCCGTCAAGGCCATCCAGCGTGTTCTTTAACGTTGGGTTGTTTTACCTCTGAGCGGCACTTTTGTGCACATCATCATCATCATCATCATCATCATCATCATCATCATCATCATCCTCAAGCAACCATGGGCTACGGAGGTCCAACCAGACCGTGCAATTTAGTTCTCCAAGCAAGTCTATCCTGAGCTACATCTACTGCATCTGGCCACTGCACACCAATTCTAACAAGGTCCTGTTTGACATTGTCTGCCCACCGCATCCTAGGTCTCCCCTTCTTTCTGAGGCCTTTAGGCACACTGTTCATAACCCTATTGGCCAATCTATAATTATTCATACGGGCAACATGGCCAAACCAACGGAGTCTCTCTCTGCACAATATGCTGCTTAAAGGAGGTTGCAAACTCCTTTGCCTAATCTCATCATTAGTTACAATGAACCACCTAATGCCCAAGATACTGCGTAAGCATCTGGAATCAAAAGCATCTAGTTTCCTGTTATCTTGTTTACAAAGTGTCCAAGTTTCACTACCATAACTAACCCTAGAAAGAACCAAACTATTATACAGTCTAATTTTAGTCTTTAGGTGTATACGCCTATTTCTCCACACTCTCCATAGATTCTTAAAAGTCCCGGCAGCAATCCCTATTCGTCTGTTAATCTCATGCCGCACATCACCATTATCTGTTACATAGCTCCCAAGATAATTAAACTGTGACACCTGCTCAAGACTGCAACCATTCAGATTAACTGAATCACAGCCTGCCTGACCAATTTTCATCACTTTAGTTTTCTCTCTGTTTATAACCAAACCTACTCTACTACCAGTCTCATCAACAGCTCGAATGAAAGAGTTCATCTCATCAACATCATTTGCCAAAAGGGCTAAATCATCAGCATAATCTAAATCAGAAATTTTCGTATCTCCAGCCCATTTAAGGCCAAAATCTTTCCCTTGAAGTGATATTCGCATAACATAATCAATAACCAAACTAAAGAGAAAAGGAGACAAAATGCACCCTTGTCGAACACCAGAAGTAATGCTAAACCAATTGCTACAAGCCTTACCAACTCTCACACACGACTTAGTGTTATTATAGAGAGCTTTCATAATGTTAACTAACTTGTCTGGTATACCATATGATCTCACAATCAACCACAAATTATGACGATCAACAGAGTCGAAAGCCTTTTTGAAATCAACAAAGCTAGCAACCAAAGGTTTCTGAAACTCTAAACATTTCTCAAGAATCTGCCTAAGTGAAAATATCTGATCCACACATCCCCTACCACTTCTGAATCCACATTGCTCATCACGCAATTGACTGTCAACCAGATTCTTAATTCTATTAAGCACAATCATGGAAAGAACTTTACCTGGAACAGAGAGTAGGCTGATACCCCTATAGTTATCACTAGAACTGCAATCACCTTTTTTGAAAATAGGGATAATAATAGCTCTGGTAAAATCTTTAGGAACCATGCCTTTATCATAAAAGATATTCAGAATTTCAGTCATCCAAGTGGTAACCGAAACATTCCCAGCTCTAAGCATTTCCGTAGTAATTTCATCTACCCCTGGGGATTTATGAAGTTTAAGTTTAAAAACAGCCAAAATAACTTCAGATTGTGTTATAGGGCCAACATTAAAGCCACCAATGCATCTATCATCATTGCAAACAATGGGAGTAGAACTAACTACATTGTTTAGAACATCACTGAAATGCTCAGCCCACCTAGCCATGACAGAAACCTCCCCTTCTATAACCTTACCTTGTTTATCCTTCAATCCTTGTATGCCTGTCCGTTTTCTACCACACAAAACATTAACTATCTGGTACAACTCTCTGCTGTTGTGCTGTCTAACTGCTTCCTCAGCTTTGTCAGCCAAACCATCAAGCCAAAGATTCTTATCAGCAGCTAACTGATCCTTTACAAGTTTATTAAGGTCTCTGTAATGCTTTCTATTAGGACTAGTAGGGTATTGATTAAGGGCATTCCTGCAGTTCTTTCTTTCCGAAATAAGCTCAAGTGCCTTATCACTCAGATAATTTTGCCTCTTCTGCTCCTTTTTTCCTAAAAGAGTACTGTTAGTGTCCAAAAAAGCCTGTTTAAAATGATCCCATTCTTCCTCAACTTCAGTAGTAAGCAAACCATGACTGTCATAATGACTAAGTAACCTATCATGGTAAGCTTTGGCTATAACTGGATCTTTCAGAGCTTCAGTATTAAAAGTAAATTTTTTAACCCTAGCACAACACTTTTTAAGTTTAAGTTGCAACACACTTTTAACAAGGTAATGGTCAGATCCAATTTCAGCTCCCCTATATGCCCTGGTATTCCTAACAGAACTAGCCCATTTGCTGTTAATTAATATGTAATCAATCATATTCTTATGCAGCCCATCAGGTGAAACCCATGTGTACTTATGTATGTCGCAGTGTTTGTAATAAGTGTTAGTTATTCTGAAACCATTGAGTTTACTTACCTGTAGGAGACGTTGCCCATTGCCATTGTAGCTACCAATACCAAAAGGGCCTATTACTCCTCCTCAGAGGTCAGAGTCAGTACCAACTTTGGCATTGAAGTCACCAAGAACAAGGGTAATATCTCCTTTCTTGACAGAATTCAAATATCCTGAAGCTGTTCATAAAACCTATCCTTCTCATCCTCATCGGCATCCTCAGTGGGGGCATAACAGCAGATAACATTCAAGTCTTTAACGCTTGTCTGAAATTTTGCTGTAAGAAACCTTTCATTAATGCACTCGTATCCTAGAAGAGCATCACTAGCGTGTCTGCTGAGAAGCAGACCCACGTCTTGGTGATGCTTATTGTCGTCCCTCCCTGAAAAGAGAAATTTAAGATTATTTTTAAGAATCTGACCTTTATCTGTCCATCTGGTCTCTTGCAAGCCGAGAATATCTAAATTATAATGGTGGAATTCTTGTGTGAGGACATCAAGAGAAAAAGCTCTGTGCAGAGTCCTCACATTCCAACTACCTATGGAGAGAAAATGGTTAGTGGGATGTTTAAAGAAACTATGTTTATTGAGAGAGGGAATGCCGACAATATCAAACAGCCCCCTAATCGCAGACATGGGGCAAAGACCCGTTCCCCCACTACTAAAGGCTGAAGCCATCTACACTGGAAGACTTCCTCCAATGTAGAATTTGACGATGCCAATAGAAGCAAAGAGTTCAGGTGCCTGCGATGACATCTGCTCAGGATTATCCACCAGCTGATAAACATATAATGTGAATCTATTCACTTGGGGCTGTCACCCACAAACAAACAGAAAACATAGCGGAAGATTTTCCCTCCACAGAAGCTCAGCAGTGCAGCAAAATCAGGATCCATAATCAAGCTCAGAGCCATATATCTGTCCAGTCCAGTAGGTTTATATGGTCAGCACCAGGACCCTGTGTGGTTGACCACTCCTCAGCAGGGTAGAAAAAAAAAGAAAAGTAGCCATAGTTGTCCAGATCAGTAGGCCACACTAATCTGGCAGCCCTCCCCTTCCGTTCACTTCCACAAGAGAGTATCTGTTTTGAAAGTTACTAACGGTCCGCACCACGAGAAGGCGGGGTCGGACATTAGGTGCTAGGCCTGGCCGGTTCTATGCATCATCACAGGGGATTGGTGCATAGCTCTCCTTCCAGTGACTACCTAGCTACCATTTACAGACCCACAATGGGTTAAATATGGCACACAATGGGGCACACAATGGATTAAATAGCCAGGTCACAAAGATCCCGACGGCTCAGAGAAGGTTCAGGGAGGGGACCCACTGGAACAGCTGTTGGGAGACAGATGGTAGCCTCCCGTCAAGGTCATCCAGCGTGTTCTTTAATGTGCACAGGGTATGGCTCTCCCGCACACGGGGCCACGGCGTAACGTCCCATCCGACGGACGATGGCCTTTCCAAGTCCATCAGTGTCCCCTACTGACCATGGGCAGGGCGGGGAATTTTGCAGAGATAAATCTCAACGATGCCCTAGCTGGGACTCGAACCTGGGAACTACAGATTACGAGCCTGGCGCGCTACCGATTGAGCCAACCCCGCCCCAGATTTGAGTGAATCTCCGCAAAAGCTAACCCTGCTCTCGGTGAGAAAGTGAGCACCGACAGGCCTGAAAAAACAGCCGTCCATCTGATCAGACGCAAAGCCGTGATACCGTGTAGAGAACCATAAACTGTGCACTTCGAAAAGCTGGTTAGCCTTGATGGTAAGCTTCCATCTGTCTCCTGACAAATTTTGAGTGAGCCACCACGACTTTCTCTCCAAAGGAATGACGAGAAAAAATACTTCCCCTCAAACGAATTGTCGAAAAAAAAATTAAATTTATTTTTTTAAATAAATCTTGAAAGAAAACCATTGCTTAATGTCACTTTCAAACTACTCATCATAAAAATTTATTGTAAAGTTTCTTTCAATGAAATTATGACAAACAATAAACGTTGCCTCATTTTTCCTCTTACATTAATTATTAAAGAAAATCTTTTTTTATTTTTTTTTCTCAAAAGAATTGTGAAAAAATATTTTTGCTTATTATTTCACTTAAACGAATTCTGAAAGAAAATCTTTGCTTGATTACACATTATCAAAGAAAATATTTGCTTATTATTTCTCTCGAAGGAATTATGAAAGAAAATCTTTGCTTATTATCTCTTCCAAACGAATTATGGAAAAATCTTTGATTATTATTTATTTCAAACGAATTATCAAAGAAAATCTTTGCTTATTTTTTCTCTCAAACGAATTTTGAAAGAAATATTTGCTTATTATTTATCTCAAAGAAATTATGAAAGAAATTCTTTGATTATAATCTTTTCCAATCGAATTATGAAAGAAAATCTTTGCTTATTATTTCTCTCAAAGGAATTACGAAAGAAATCTTTGCTTATTATTTCTCTCAAATGAATTATGAAAGAAAATCTTTGCTTATTATTTATCTCAAAGGAATTGTGAAAGAGAATATTTGCTGATTTTTTCTCTCAAACGAATTATGAAGGAAAATATTTGCTTATTATTTTTCTCAAAGAAATTACGAAAGATAATCTTTGCTTATTTTTTCTCAAACGAATTTAAAAAAAAGGTCTTTGGTTATTATTTCTCTCAAAGGAATTACGAAAGAAAATCTTTGCTTATTATTTCTCTCAAAGGAATTACGAAAGAAAATCTTTGCTTATTATTTCTCTCAAAGGAATTACGAAAGAAAATCTTTGCTTATTATTTCTCTCAAAGGAATTACGAAAGAAAATCTTTGCTTATTATTTCTCTCAAAGGAATTACGAAAGAAAATCTTTGCTTATTATTTCTCTCAAAGGAATTACGAAAGAAAATCTTTGTTTATTATTTTTCTCAAAGGAATTATGAAAGAAAATCTTTTCTTATTATTTCTCTCAAAGGATTTACGAAAGAGAATCTTTGCTTACTATTTATCACAAAGGAATTATGAAAGAAATTCTTTGCTTATTATCTCTTCCAAACGAATTATGAAAGAAAATCTTTGCTTATTTTTTATCTCAAACGAATTATCAAAGAAATCTTTTTTTTATTATTTTTTCACTCAAAGGAATTACGAAAGAAAATCTTTGCTTATTTTTTTCCCTCAAACGAATTTTGAAAGAAATCTTTGCTTATTATTTCTCTAAAAGGAATTACGAAAGAAATTTGCTTATTTTTTTTTATTTGCTGATTTTTTTCTCTCAAACTAATTACGAAAGAAAATATTTGCTTATTATTTATCTCAAAGGAATTATGAAAGAAATTCTTTGCTTATTATCTCTTCCAAACGAATTATGAAAGAAAATCTTTCTTTATTATTTATCTCAAACGAATTATCACAGGAAATCTTTGCTTATTATTTCTATCAAATGAATTATGAAAGAAAATCTTTGCTTATTATTTCTATCAAAGGAATTATGAAAGAAAATATTTGCTTATTATTTCTCTCAAACGAATTATGAAAGAAAATCTTTGCTTATTATTTCTATCAAAGAAATTATGAAAGTAAATCTGCTTATTTTTTCTCTCAAACGAATTCTGAAAGAAAATCTTTACTTATTATTTCTCTCAAACGAATTCTGAAAGAAAATCTTTACTTATTATTTCTCTCAAAGGAATTACGAAAGAAAATCTTTGCTTACTATTTATCTCAAAGGAATTGTGAAAGAAAATCTTTGCTGATTTTTTCTCTCAAACGAATTATGAAGGAAAATATTTGCTTATTATTTCTCTCAAAGGAATTTCGAAAGCAAATCTTTGCTTATTATTGCTATCAAAGGAATTATGAAAGAAAATCTTTTCTTGTTTTTTCTATCAAAGGATTTACGAAAGAGAATCTTTGCTTATTATTTATCTCAAAGGAATTATGAAAGATATTCTTTGCTTATTATCTCTTCCAAAGGAATTATGAAAGGAAATCTTTGCTTATTATTTATCTCAAAAGGAATTATGAAAGAAATTTTTACTTGTTTTTTCTCGTAAAGGAATTATGAAAGAATATTTATGCTTATTTTTTTTTCTCTCAGAGGAATTATGAAAGGAAATCTTAGATTATTTTTTTCTCTCAAAGTAATTATGAAAGAAAATCTTTGCTTATTATCTCTTTCAAACGAATTATGAAAGAAAATCTTTGTTTATCATTTCTCTCAAAAGACTTATGGTAGAAAATCTTTTTCATTTTTTCTGTAAAAGGAATTATGAAAGAAAACCTTTTTTTATTATTTCTCTCAAAAGAATTGAAAGAAAATCTTTGTTTTTCATCTCCTTCAAACAAATTATTAAACAAAACTTTTGCTTATAACCCCCCCCCCTCCCCTGAAAATATTTACCAAATAAAAATTGTGCTTTTTTATCTCTCTAAACCGATCTATCAGAAAAAAACCTTTCTTAACATCTCCCTCAAAATATGTATGGAAGAAAATCTTTGCATATTTTTCCTCTCAAACGAACTGTGAATGAAAAATCTTTGCTTTCAATCTCTCTGAAGCGAATTATCAGAGAAATATTTTCCTTCTTCCCTCCACCCCCAAAAAAAATCGAATTTTAAAAGAAAACCTTTACTCTTCGTCGCTCCGATTTAATTAAAAGAGCTCATTTTTAACGCACGCTCACTTTTAAATCTCTTTATTACAACAACATTTGTATACGGTCCCTTGAAGAGAAATATTAGAAAAGACCAGTCCCTTGACTCCTCGCGAAACCGCCAACGCGTAAAATTTCTTAATGGCGATAGATATTAATTGCTGCAGTACCTCAAGTTTGATTCTCCGTCTATTTATCTGCTACAGAGATTGTGTTGTTTGCGAGAGCTGCGCCAACAACCAACCTTTGTCCCTCTGTTCCCTTCCCCAGCGGTCATTTGCAGCGTCGTGGACCTCAACAACACCGCCGAGGAGCGGTCCCTTCCCCGTTTTGCGAGGCGTTAAGTGCCCTTCGTCGAGAGAGAGGAACGTTTACTTGATCGCTGTGCTGCAGGAGCGAGATTTATCCGCCCCAGCGACGGTCCGACGGAGATCTCACTCTGCTGCAGCAATTTGTAACTCTGCTTTTTGGACACGGACATACGTCATCTGCTCGGGCTTGCTTCGCTGCTTCTTTCATCGGCTCTTCAGCCTCTGGAAATCTCGCTGCCTCTCGCAGTCTTTTGCTTCGCAACGCCAGCCAGCTCTCGCCTCAGCTGATTCTCTGCCTCTTTTGCAACGTCGTGAAAAGGAAAGAATGCTCGGGGAATACTTTTACCCGTTTCAAGCAGAAACTATTTCACCTTACCGTTGCTTCCTATTATACTACACCCAATGCCAGACTAATTGGAATTCGAATAACACGATTTCGGCGCTACTTCTCTACGATCGTTTATATTAGGGCATTTAACATAGATTTGGGTTCGGTTGTTTTACCTCTGAGCGGCACTTTCTTGCACACCATAGGCTATATGGCCAGGTCACATGGACCCCGAAGGCTCAGAGAAGTTTGGGGGAGAGGACCCACTGGAACAGCTCTGTTGGGAGATAGATGGTAGCCTCCCGTCAAGGCCATCCAGCGTGTTCTTTAACGTTGGGTTGTTTTACCTCTGAGCAACGCTTTTTTGCACACCATGGGCTAAATGATCAGGTCACAAGGATTCCGAAGGCTCAGAGAATGTTGGGGGAGGGGACCCACTGGAACAGCTGTTGGGAGACAGATGGTAGCCTCCCGTCAAGGCCATCCAGCGTGTTCTTTAACGTTGGGTTGTTTTACCTCTGAGCGGCACGTTTTTGCACACCAGGGGCTAAATGGCCAGGTCACAAGGACCCCGACGGCTCAGAGAAGGTTGGGGGAGGAGATCCACTGAAACAGCTGTTGGGAGACAGATGGTAGCCTCCCGTCAAGGCCATCCAGCGTGTTCTTTAACGTGCACAGGGTGTGGCTCTCCCGCACACGGCGCCACGGCTTAACGTCCCATCCGACGGACGGCGGCCTTTCCAAGCCCATCGGTGTCCCCTACTGACCGTGGGCAGGGCGGGGAATTTTGCGGAGATAAATCTCAACGCTGACCCAGCTGGGACTCGAACCTGGGAACTACAGATTACGAGCCTGGCGCCTACCGACTGAGCCACCCCCGCCCCTTAAATTTCCGTACTCGATAGTAATTCCTCCATTTTAATCTTCATTACCCGACAATAATTTCTTATTTTTGTTCTTGATTACCGTACAATAATTTCTTATTTTTTTCTTCTTTACCCGACAATAATTTCTTATTTTTGTTCTTCATTAAGCGACAATAATTTCTCATTTTTAATCTTGATTGCTCGACAATTATGTCTCATTTATTATCGACTCATTTATATCTTTCATTATTAGACAACGATATCTCATTTTTTTATGTGATCTTCAATATTTCACATCAATTTCTCATTTTTGATCTTCATTAATCTTCATTAGTTTGCAATAACTGCTCATTTTTTATCTTCACTACACGACAATAATTTCTCGATTTTCATTTTTATTACTCGGCAATAATATCCCTATTTTTAACTTTCATTATTCGACAATAATATCTTATTTTAAATCTTCATTACCCGATAAAAAAAAGTACCTTTTTTAATCTTCATTACTCAACAATAATTCTCAATTTGAATTACATTACTCGAGAATGATTTCCTATTTTGGATCATCAATATTGGAAAATAACTTCTTACTGAAGAAACTCCCTTAGTTCAAATAAGCCCATTTAAGTTCTTAATTACCCTAACAGAATCTCTCGCAAAAATATCGTAAAACGTATTAATCGAAATAGATTAGTGATTATAAATTGAGGATTAAATTCTCGTTAGAAAGCGTATTGAATAAAGCTTTAGGAAACTTAGCATCAGACGAATTGGGTTGGGTTGTTTTACCTCTGAGCGGCACTTTTTTTGCACACCATGGGCTAAATGGCCAGGTCACATGGATCCCGAAGGCTCAGAGAAGGTTGAGGGAGGGGACCCACTGGAACAGTTGTTGGGAGACAGATGGTAGCATTCCGTCAAGGTCATCCAGCGTGTTCTTTAACGTTGGGTTGTTTTACCTCTGAGCGGCACTTTTTTGCACACCATGGGCTAAATGGCCAGGTCACATGGATCCCGAAGGCTCAGAGAAGGTTTAGGGAGGGGACCCACTGGAACAGTTGTTGGGAGACAGATGGTAGCATTCCGTCAAGGCCATCCAGCGTGTTCTTTAACGTTGGGTTGTTTTACCTCTGAGCGGCACTTTTTTGCACACCATGGGCTAAATTGAAAGGTCACATGGACCCCGAAGGCTCAGAGACGGTTTAGGGAGGGGACCCACTGGAACAGCTCTGTTGGGAGACAGAGGGTAGCCTCCCGTCAAGGCCATCCAGCGTGTTCTTTAACGTTGGGTTGTTTTACCTCTGAGTGGCGCTTTTTTGCACACCATGGGCTAAATGGACAGGTCACATGGACCCCGAAGGCTCAGAGAAGGTTGGGGGAGGGGACCCACTGGAACAGCTGTTGGGAGACAGATGGTATCCTCCCGTCAAGGCCATCCAGCGTGTTCTTTAACGTGCACAGGGTATGGCTCTCCCGCACACGGGGCGACGGCTTAACGTCCCATCCGACGGACGGCGGCCTTTCCAAGCCCATCGGTGTCCCCTACTGACCGTGGGCAGGGCGGGGAATTTTGCGGAGATAAATCTCAACGCTGACCCAGCTGGGACTCGAACCTGGGAACTACAGATTACGAGCCAACTGACGAGATATTATTTAGTAAAAAGTATTAAGCTCACTTAGAGAGAAAAGAATATTTTTAATTCGGAGCAAAAAAAATCTTTAATATATCCTACCTTGTAATATTTTTACTGTGGTTTGTTTTTTATTCGCTGGTTGATTGTATATACAGTCGCTCAAAAAAATATCCAAACACTATGGTTGATTACAGAATTCAGAAAAAATATCTGGCAACGATTTTTTTAGAAAATACTGATCTGGCATCCTTCATGTCACGTATCTTTGCCAGATATTTTTTCTGAATTCTGTAATCAAAAATAGTGTTCGGATATTTTTTGAGCGACTGTACTTGCCTGTGCTCAATGACGCTGCTTTTGAGTGCTTCAGAATCCATAGCTTTTTAAATATTGTTACGACAGATGAACGTGCTGCAGTGAGTGTATGAAAAACGTGACATGAACGCTCGCCTATGCTTCTGCGTGAGAGTTATTCTAACCAATGAATTGGAACATAGAACTGATCTAAAAAAATAGAAAGATAGAATTGAAATGTTGCAGTTGTGGATACGTTAAAGAGAATGCAGTTAGTCAAAATACATACACGATAAGGGTTTGAAAAAAAGAAATATTTTATACAGTAAGTGCGCTGGGTTGTTTTACCTCTGAGCGGCACTTTCTTGCACACCATGGGCTAAATGGCCAGGTCACATGGACCTCGAAGGCTCAGAGAAGGTAGGGGGAGGGGACCCACTGGAACAGCTGTTGGGAGACAGATGGTAGCCTCCCGTCAAGGCCATCCAGCGTGTTCTTTAACGTTGGGTTGTTTAACCTCTGAGCGGTACTTTTTTGCACACCATGGGCTAAATGGCCAGGTCACATGGACCCCGAAGGCTCAGAGAAGGTTAGGAGAGGGGACCCACTGGAACAGCTATTGGGAGACAGATGGTAGCCTCCTGTCAAGGCCATCCAGCGTGTTTTTTAACGTTGTGTTGTTTTACCTCTGAGCGGCACTTTTTTGCACACCATGGGTTAATGGCCAGGTCACATGGACCTCGAAGGTTCAGAGAAGATAGGGGGAGGGGACCCACTGGAACAGCTGTTGGGAGACAGATGGTAGCCTCCCCTTCAAGGCCATCCAGCGTGTTCTTTAACGTTGGGTTGTTAAACCTCTGAGCGGTATTTTTTGCACACCATGGGCTAAATGGTCAGGTCACATGGACCCCGAAGGCTCAGAGAAGGTTGGGAGAGGGGACCCACTGGAACAGCTATTGGGAGACAGATGGTAGCCTCCCGTCAAGGCCATCCAGCGTGTTCTTTAACGTTGGGTTGTTTTACCTCTGAGCGGCACTTTTTTGCACACCATGGGTTAATGGCCAGGTCACATGGACCTCGAAGGTTCAGAGAAGATAGGGGGAGGGGACCCACTGGAACAGCTGTTGGGAGACAGATGGTAGCCTCCCGTCAAGGCCATCCAGCGTGTTCTTTAACGTTGGGTTGTTTTACCTCTGAGCGGTACTTTTTTGCACACCATGGGCTAAATGGCCAGTTCACATGGACCTCGAAGGCTCAGAGAAGGTAGGGGGAGTGGACCCACTGGAACAGCTGTTGGGAGACAGATGGCAGCCTCACGTCAAGGCCATCCAGCGTGTTCTTTAACGTTGGGTTGTTTTACCTCTGAGCGGCACTATTTTGCACACCATAGGCTAAATGGCTAGGTCACATGGACCTCGAAGGCTCAGAGAAGGTTGGGAGAGGGGACCCATTGGAACAGCTGTTGGGAGACAGATGGTAGCCTCCCGTCAAGGCCATCCAGCGTGTTCTTTAACGTGCATAGGGTATGGCTCTCTCCCGCACACTGAGCCACGGCTTAACGTCCCATCCGACGGACAGCAGCCTTTCCAAGCCCATCGGTGTTCCCTACTGATCGTGGGCAGGGCGGGGAATTTTCCGGAGATAAATCTCAACGCTGACCCAGCTGGGACTCGAACCTGGGAACTACAGATTACGAGCCTGGCGCGCTACCGACTGAGCCACCCCCCAGTTCTATTAGTGTAAAATCTAATGAATTAACACAGAAAATTAGAAATGTTTGCGCCTGAACTGCGGAATAAAAAGAAGGACATTGATTATAAAAAATTAAGAGGTACACGTTGATCAAATGAGTAGACAGAGCTAGTTTTCTTATGCTAATCTAATATTAGCAAAGTCTCACCATTAGGTTAATGTCCTGTTTTTATGTAGCAGCTGGCCCACTCCTCTCGGGTTGTATTATTCCAGCATCTAGTGTTCCATCTTGTATGCATGAATATTTGCCTCTTCTGAAGGGGGGCGGGGGTGGCTCAGTCGGTAGCGCGCCAGGCTCATAATCTGTAGTTCTTAGGTTCGAGTCCCAGCTGGGTCAGCGTTGAGATTTATCTCCGCAAAAATTCCCCGCCCTGCCCACGGTCAGTAGGGGACACCGATGGGCTAGGAAAGGCCGCCGTCCGTCGGATGGGACGTTAAGCCGTGGCCCCGTGTGCGGGAGAGCCATACCCTGTGCACGTTAAAGAACACGCTGGATGGCCTTGACGGGAGGCTACCATCTGTCTCCCAACAGCTGTTCCAGTGGGTCCCTTCCCCCAACCTTCTCTGAGCCTGCGGGGTCCATGTGACCTGGCCATTTAGACCATGGTGTGCAAAAAAGAACCGCTCAGAGGTAAAACAACCCAACCTTAAAGAACACGCTGGATGGCCTTGACGGGAGGCTACCATCTGTCTACCAACAGCTGTTCCAGTGGGTCCCCTCCCTCAACCTTCTCTTTGTCTTCGGGTCCATGTGACCTGGTCATTTAGCCCATTGTGTGCAAAAAAGTGCTGCTCAAAGGTAAAACAACCCAACGTTAAAGAACACGCTGGATGGCCTTGACGGGAGGCTACCATCTGTCTCCCAACAACTGTTCCAGTGGGTCCCCTCCCCCAACCTTCTCTGAGCCTGCGGGGTCCATGTGACCTGGCCATTTAGACCATGGTGTGCAAAAAAATTGCCGCTCAGAGGTAAAACAACCCAAAAATCCCTTTGGCGTAGTTGTAACTTGACCATTTAGATAATTGTGAAGAAAAACGTACTTTTGAGAGACAAAACAGTCCAAATCTCCTTTTTCTTCTTTTTTTCTTTTGGTCGTTTATTTACTTGATTATCCTCTAGGTAAACTTCCTTTGGACGAAGTTGCAGAACATTTCGATTAACGAAATAATTAAGTCAATACCTCAAGTTGCAATTCAATTAACTCTCCCAGTGGAGAATAACATCTACCACAACGGAGGTCATCGATTCGAGTTGCAAGGAAGACGGGAACAGCCTGCTTTTGTTCAACCTGAATGTGCCCTGGTGTGTACAACACCCTGATGGATCAATGTTGGCCTATGTAGCTTAGTTAAATCTCTATATTCTATATATCTCCATCTTCCATAGACATTACAATACCAAAATATTTCATTTGCACGTTAGGTCAATGGTAATATAATTTCGAAGCTCTATAACTTCCATAGGGCAGGGGTGGCTCAGACGGTAGCGCGTCAGGCTTGTAATCTGTAGTTCCCAGGTTCGAGTCCCAGCTGGGTCAGCGTTGAGATTTATCTCCTTGAAATTCGCCGCCCTGCCCACTGTCAGTAGGGGACACCAATGGGCTTGGTAAAGGCCACTGTCTGTCGGATGGGACGTTAAACCGTGGCTCCGTGTGCGGGAGAGCCATACCTTGTGCACGTTAAAGAACACGCTGGATAGCCTTGACGGTAGGCTACCATCTGTCTCCCAACAGCTATTCCAGTGAGTCCCCTCCCACAACATTCTCTGAGCCTTCGAGGTCCTTGTGACCTGGCCACTTAGCCCATTGTATGCAAAAAAGTGCCGCTCACATGTAAAACAACCCAACGTTAAAGAACACGCTGGATGGCTTTGACGGTAGGCTACCATCTGTCTCCCAACAGCTATTCCAGTGAGTCCCCTCCCACAACATTCTCTGAGCCTTCGAGGTCCTTGTGACCTGGCCACTTAGCCCATTGTATGCAAAAAAGCGTCGCTCACATGTAAAACAACCCAACGTTAAAGAACACGCTGGATGGCCTTGACGGTAGGCTACCATCTGTCTCCCAACAGCTGTTCCAGTGAGTCCCCTCCCCCAACATTCTCTGAGCCCTCGAGGTCCTTGTGACCTGGCCACTTAGCCCATTGTATGCAAAAAAGCGCCGCTCACATGTAAAACAACCCAACGTTAAAGAACACGCTGGATGGCCTTGACGGTAAAAAAAAACAGCTATTCCAGTGATGGTATCCTCCTGTCGAGGCCATCCAGTGTGTTCTTTAACGTTGGGTTGTTTTACATATGAGCGGCGCTTTTTTTTTTTTTACCATCTGTCTCCCAACAGCTATTCCAGTGAGTCCCCTCCCCCAACATTCTCTGAGCCCTCGAGTTCCTTGTGACCTGGCCACTTAGCCCATTGTGTGCAAAAAAGTGCCGCTCAGAGGTAAAATAAGCCCTCCAATATTTTGGCAGGGTAGTGTAACACCTAAAGCTAACCATCCAAATTCCAGGTAAATCAACTTTGCGAAATTGCCCATTCCAGAAGCAGCGGACGCTACCCATTGTCGGATGGCTTGAATGCTCTAGATGAATGCTCTGATGTCGTGACAACAGGACAAACGGTTTCCTCTGCTTATCCTGTGAGCGAGGAAATTCTTTCTAACAGCAACAGGATATTCCGGAAGTGATTAATTCGCCGGATGTCGCCACTAGGTTGATGTACCGTCATGTTGCAAGCCCATTAATAACGGGACGATCACCATTTGCTGCATAAGTAACATTCCAGAGAAAATTCTAGGCGCTTAACTAGTGACTCGAACAGTTGGATCAACATTATGACTAGCAGACTTTCGCGTATACGTCTAAGTGGCTGCTGTATTTGGAGCAATTGGATTGTTTTACCTCTGAGCGGCACTTTTTTTGCACACCATGGGCTAATTGGCCAGGTCACAAGGACCCAGAAGGCTCAGAGAAGGTTGGGGGAGGAAACCCACTGGAATAGCTGTTGGGAGACAGATGGTAGCTTCTCGATAATGTCATCCAGTGTGTTTTTTAACGTTGGGTTGTTTCACCTCTGAGTTGCACTTTTTTGTACATCATGGGCTAAATAGCCAGGTCACAAGGATCCCGAAGGTTCAGAGAAGGTTGGAGGAGGGGACCCACTGGAACAGCTGTTGGGAGACAGATGGTAGCCTCCCGTCAAGGCCATCCAGCGTGATCTTTAACGTTGGGTTGTTTTACCTCTGAGCGGCACTTTTTTGCACACCATGGGCTAAATGGCCAGGTCACATGGACCCCGAAGGCTCAGAGAAGGTTGGGGGAGGGGACCCACTGGAACAGCTGCTGGGAGACAGACGGTAGCCTCCCGTCAAGGCCAGCCAGCGTGTTCTCTAATGTGCACAGAGTATGGCTCTCCCGCACAAGGAGCCACGGCTTAACGTCCCATCCGACGGACGGCGGCCTTTCCAAGCCCATCGGTGTCCCCTACTGACCGTGGGCAGGGCGGGGAATTTTTGCGGAGATAAATCTCAACGCTGACCCAGCTGGGACTCGAACCTGGGAACTGCAGATTACGAGCCTGGCACTCTACCGACTGAACAACTCCCGCCCCAAAATTCTCTGCACATTAAAAACGACACTGGGTGGCCCTGACGGGAGGCCACCATCTGTCTCCCAACAGCTGTTCCAGTGGGTCCCCTCTCCCAACCTTCTCTGAGCCTTCGGGGTCCATGTGACCTGGCCATTTCGCCCATTGTGTGCAAAAAAGTGCCGCTCAGAGGTATAACAACCCAACTTTAAAGACCACGCTGGATGGCCTTGACGGGAGGCTACCATCTGTCTCCAAACAGCTGTTCTAGTGGGTCCCCTCCCCAAACCTTCTCTGAGCCTTCGGGGTCCATGTGACCTGGCCATTTAGTCCATGGTGTGCAAAAAAGTACCGCTCAGAGGTAAAACTACCCAACGTTAAAGAACACGCTGGATGGCCTTGACAGGAGGCTACCATGTCTCCCAACAGCCGTTCTAGTGGGTCTCCTCCCACAACCTTCTCTGAGCCCTTGTGACCTGGCCATTTATTCCACTGTGTGAAATAAAAATGTCAGAGGGAAAAAAACCAATCAATGACTGATTTCTTCATTAAAAATCTCCTATCATTTTTTACGGTTATTTTATTCCGTTATGACATCTACCAAATATCTAGAAAACTCCGTTATTTATTCCCAAAGCGATATTTTCTATAGTCTGAAAACTGTATCAGTTTTTCCTTTGAACGCTTGCAATAGATTTGAAAATGTCTCTCCTTTTATAAACTTTCCATATTCCCTCCCCTACGAAGAAAGATCTTTTTTCATATTGAGGATATGAATTTTCTCCGAATATAAATAAGACTGGCAGCTCCCTTTTTAAAAGGAGTAATATCTTCCTCATTTTCTAGCTGAAAGGTCTCCTCTTGAAGAAGAGGGTGAAAGAGATTCAGAAGAAGAAATATTTCTTTGATGTGATCGATTCAGGACTATTTTTTTTTTCTTTCCAATGGGCAGGTGTTTCTTCAGCTGAGTGTTTGCCCAAAATGTGATTTTGCGATTGAAGGCACTCAGTTTCCAATTACAAGACATTTGCGCAAGAATGGTGCAACTTGTCAGAGAATTTAAAATATCTGTTGTCATGGAAACGTTTCTTTTTTTTTTTTGCCAGATTCGTTGATGAAAGTATATAATAGGACTACACTCAGCAGCTATTTTATTAGATATAGTTCCAACTGGGTTTTTTTTTCTTATCTCTGAGAGGCTTTTTTGTCTTGCGACATATAGGACAGAGAATAATCCTGGAAGCTACTCCTAGCTTAATACAGGCCTTCTCATACAAGGTTGGGGTTGTTTTACCTCTGAGCGGCACTTTTTTGCACACAATGGGCTAAATGGCCAGGTCACATGGACCCCGAAGGCTCAGAGAAGGTTGGGGGAGGAGACCCACTGGAATAGCTGTTAGGAGACAGATGGTAGCCTCCCGTCAAGGCCATCCAGCGTGTTCTTTAACGTTGGGTTGTTTTACCTCTGAGCGGCACTTTTTTGCACACCATGGGCTAAATGGCCAGGTCACAAGGACCCCGAAGGCTCAGAGAAAGTTGGGGGAGGGGACCCACTGGAATAGCCATGATCAGTAGGGGACAACGATGGGCTTGGAAAGACCACCGTCCTTCGGATGGGACGTTAAGCCGTGGCCCCGTGTGCGGGAGAGTCATACCCTGTGCACGTTAAACAACACGCTGGATGGCCTTGACGGGAGACTACCATCTGTCTCCCAACAGCTGTTCCAGTGGGTCCCCTCCCCCAACCTTCTCTGAACCTTCGGGGTCCATGTGACCTGGCCATTTAGCCCATGGTGTGCAAAAGAGTGCCGCTCAGAGGTAAAACAACCCAACGTTAAAGAACACGCTAGATGGCCTTGACGGGAGGCTACCATCTGTCTCCCAACAGCTGTTCCTGTGGGTCCCCTCCCCCAACCTTCTCTGAGCCTTCGGGGTCCATGTGACCTGGCCAATTAGCCCATGGTGTAAAAAAAGTGCCGCTCAGAGGTAAAACAACCCAACGTTAAAGAACACGCTGGATGGCCTTGACGGGAGGCTACCATCTGTCTCCCAACAGCTGTTCCTGTGGGTTCCCTCCACCAACCTTCTCTGAGCCTTCGGGGTCCATGTGACCTGGCCAATTAGCCCATGGTGTGCAAAAAAGTGCCGCTCAGAGGTAAAACAACCCAACGTTAAAGAACACGCTGGATGGCCTTGACGGGAGGCTACCATCTGTCTCCCAACAGCTGTTCCAGTGGGTCCCCTCCCCCAACCTTCTCTGAGCCTTCGGGGTCCATGTGACCTGGCCAATTAGCCCATTGTGTGCAAAAAAGTGCCGCTCAGAGGTAAAACAACCCAACGTTAAAGAACACGCTGGATGGCCTTGACGGGAGGCAACCATCTGTCTCCCAACAGCTGTTCCAGTGGGTCCCCTCCCCCAACATTCTCTGAGCCTTCGGGGTCCATGTGACCTGGCCAATTAGCCCATTGTGTGCAAAAAAGTGCCGCTCAGAGGTAAAACAACCCAACGTTAAAGAACACGCTGGATGGCCTTGACGGGAGGCTGCCATCTGTCTCCCAACAGCTGTTCCAGTGGGTCCCCTCCCCCAACCTTCTCTGAGCCTTCGGGGTCCATGTGACCTGGCCATTTAGCCCATGGTGTGCAAAAAAGTGCCGCTCAGAGGTAAAACAACCCAACGTTAAAGAACACGCTGGATCCTTGACGGGAGGCTACCATCTGTCTCCCAACAGCTGTTCCAGTGGGTCCCCTCCCCCAACCTTCTCTGAGCCTTCGGGGTCCATGTGACCTGGCCATTTAGCCCATGGTGTGCAAAAAAGTACCTCTCAGAAGTAAAACCCAACACTCACATACCTTCTACTACTTACAGCGTATTAAATTGACAGGCTCCTGTCAGACCTCTGTGGCAAGCAGCTGCTTGAGGGAATATTTATTATAATTATATTTTATTTCAATAAAGTAATAATAAATGAATCGTTTAATTTAAAAAATTGATTAAATACCCCCTATAATAAAAAAAAATACCCCTCAAGCAGCTGCTTGCCAGAGAGGTCTGACAGGAGCCTGTCAATTTATATGCCATAGTAGAAGTTCTGAGAGGATGGTAATACCTCAGCAGAAAACAACACAAACGTACATGCCTTACCCGGGGTTCGAACCCAGGTCCCTTAAAACAGTATTCAAAACAGCTAACCACTCGGCCACAGGACGGCATTATTTTAAATACATTGGATGATTTGATCTTAACCCTAGGGATCAGAAAAATCCAACTTTTTAATTTTAACGGATAAATGAGATATGGGTTGGGTTGTTTTACCTCTGAGCGGCACTTTTTTGCACACCATGGGCTAAATGGCCAGGTCACATGGACCCCGAAAGCTCAGAGAAGGTTGGGGGAGGGGACCCACTGGAACAGCTGTTGGGAGACAGATGGTAGCCTCCCGTCAAGGCCATCTAGCGTGTTCTTTAACGTGCACAGGGTATGGCTCTCCCACACACGGGGCCACGGCTTAACGTCCCATCCGAAGGACGGCGGCCTTTCCAAGCCCATCGGTGTCCACTAACCGTGGGCAGGGTGGGGAATTTTGCGGAGATAAATCTCAATGCTGACCCAGCTGGGACTCGAACCTAGGGGGGCTCAGTCGGTAGCGCGCCAGGCTCGTAATCTGTAGTTCCCAGGTTCGAGTCCCAGCTGGGTCAGCGTTGAGATTTATCTCCGCAAAATTCCCCGCCCTGCCCACGGTCAGTAGGGGACACCAATGGGCTTTGAAAGGCCGCCGTCCGTCGGATGGGACGTTAAGCCGTGGCCCCGTGTACGGGAGAGCCATACTCTGTGCACGTTAAAGAACACGCTGGATGTCCTTGATGGGAGGCTACCATCTGTCTCCCAACAGCTGTTCCAGTGGGTCCCTCCCCCAACCTTCTCTGAGCCTTCGGCGTCCATGTGACCTGGCCATTTAGCCCATGGTGTGCAAAAAAGTGCCGCTCAGAGGTAAAACAACCCAACAACCCAACTCGAACCTAGGAACTACAGATTACGAGCCTGGCGCGCTACCGACTGAGCCACCCCCGCCCCTAAATGAGATATGACTTTTGCTTATATAGAGCTAATAATATATTAATATTTACATTTTCCATTAATCCGTTAGCGTGAATTATTACTGTTAAAGAGTACAAAAATTGGAAAATGAAAAACTCATTTTTCTCTAAAAAAGGAGCCTCTTATATTCGCCAGAGCAATAGATTATCTTTCTAGTTAGCATCTTCCAGCGCAGAAGCAATATTTCTTGACTGTTTGTAACGATTTCCATCGTAGAACCGATAATTCTTAATTAATATTGTAACTTATTGCATAGACAAAGTATACCTTCACCGATTTATCAATTTTCCAACGTGGAGACAATATTTGTTGACTAATTTAGCAACTTCCAGTGTGGAAATATAATATTTCGTTGGTACTGTATCAATTTCAAGGGGTAAACAATGTTTCTTAACCGATTTATCAACTTCTAGTTTAGAAACAATCTTTCATTACTGATTTCGCAATTTATCAGCGTGCAAGCAATATTTCATGACAACTTTAGCAATTGCTAGCCGAAAACCTGTATTTCTTCACCGCTATAGTATAAAATATATATATAATAAATATTTATATAAAAATATATATAATTATATTATATATAATTTTATTATATAAAATATATATTATGTAAAAATATTATAATATAAAAAAATATATAATAAAATAAATACCCCCTCAAGCAGCTGCTTGCCACAGAGGTCTGACAGGAGCCTGTCAGTTTATATGCCACAGTAGGTCTAAGAGGATGGCAGGACCTCAGCAGAAAACAACACGAACATCCATGTCTTACCCGGGGCTCGAACCCAGGTTCCGTAGATCAGTAGCCAAGCACGCTAACCACTCGGCCACGGGACGGCTCAAAAAAAATACCCCCTCAAGCATTGCTTGCTACAGAGGTCTGACAGGAGCCTGCCAGTTTATATGCCAGAGTAGAAGATCTGAGAGGATGGCAGGACCTCAGCAGAAAACAACACGAACATCCATGTCTTACCCGGGGCTCGAACCCAGGTCCCGTAGATCAGTAGCCAAGCGCGCTAACCACTCGGCCACGGGACGGCTAAAAAAAAATACTCTCTCAAGCATCTGCTTGCCACAGAGGTCTGACAGGAGCCTGTCAGTTTATATGCCACAGTAGAAGATCTGAGAGGATGGCAGGACCTCAGCAGAAAACAACACGAACATCCATGCCTTACCCGGGCTCGAACCCAGGTCCCGTAGATCAGTAGCCAAGCGCGCTAACCACTCGGCCACGGGACGGCTCAAAAAAAATACCCCCTCAAGCATCTGCTTGCCACAGAGGTCTGACAGGAGCCTGTCAGTTTATATGCCACAGTAGAAGATCTGAGAGGATGGCAGGACCTCAGCAGAAAACAACACGAACATCCATGCCTTACCCGGGCTCGAACCCAGGTCCCGTAGATCAGTAGCCAAGCGCGCTAACCACTCGGCCACGGGACGGCTAAAAAAAAATACCCTCTCAAGCATCTGCTTGCCACAGAGGTCTGACAGGAGCCTGTCAGTTTATATGCCACAGTAGAAGATCTGAGAGGATGGCAGGACCTCAGCAGAAAACAACACGAACATCCATGCCTTACCCGGGGTTCGAACCCAGGTCCCGTAGATCAGTAGCCAAGCGCGCTAACCACTCGGCCACGGGACGGCTGTTAAAAAATATATATATATTATATAAATAATATTTTTATATATAAAATATATATATAAAAATATATAATATATATATATTTTTTGGGGGGTAAAATACAATGTTTTCTGACTGATTTTGCACTTTTTCATGTTTGAGACAATATTTTTTAATTACATTAGCAATTTCTTAGCGTTGAAACTGTATTTCTCCACGTGATGTAATGATTTCATTTTCTCAACAGAGCATTAACTTTAAATATTGGGGCGGGGGTGGCTCAGTCGGTAGCGCCCCAGGTTCGTATTCTGTAGTTCCCATGTTCGAGTCCCAGCTGGGTCAGCGTTGAGATTTATCTCCGCAAAATTTACCCGCCCTGTCCACGGTCAGTAGGGGACACCGATGGGCTTGGAAAGGCAGTCGTCCGTCGGATGGGATGTTAAGCCGTGGCCCCGTGTGCGGGAGAGCCATACCCTGTGCACGTTAAAGAACACACTGGATGGTTTAAACTTGAGGCTAACATCTGTCTCCCAACAGCTGTTCCAGTGGGTCCCCTCCCCCAACCTTCTCTGAACCTTCGGGGTCCATGTGACCTGGCAATTTAGCCCATTGTGTGCAAAAAAGTGCCGCTCAGAGGTAAAACAACCCAACGTTAGAGAACACGCTGGATAGCCTTGACGGGAGGCTACCAACTGTCTCCCAACAGCTGTTCCAGTGGGTCCCTTCCCCCAACCTTCTCTGAACCTTCGGGGTCCTTGTGACCTGGCCATTTAGCCCATTGTGTGCAAAAAAGTGCCGCTCAGAGGTAAAACAACCCAACGTTAAAGAACACGCTGGATAGCCTTGACGGGAGGCTACCAACTGTCTCCCAACAGCTGTTCCAGTGGGTCCCTTCCCCCAACCTCCTCTGAACCTTCGGGGTCCTTGTGACCTGGCCATTTAGCCCATGGTGTGTAAAAAAGTGCCACTCAGAGGAAAAACAACCCAAACAACCCACTTTCTGAACGACTGCAAGATGAGAGTTTAGCGGACATACGTAAATATCAATTCTGGCACAGGTATGACTCGAATCTGGGGTCTACAGATTACGAGTCTGATCCAGTATTCGCTGGTCCAATTACCCCTTGTCATCTAAGAAGAGTGTAAGCTGTTCCATATGCAATCACGACAAAAGATTTCAAGAAGGAAAAGCTTCAAATTCAAAAAGATCGCAATCTATCTTTTGTTTGTGAATTGGGTTGTTTTACCTCTGAGCGGCACTTTTTTGCACAGCATGTGCTAAATGGCCAGGTCACAAGGACCCCGAAGGCTCAGAGAAAGTTGGGGGAGGGGCCCCACTGAACGGCTATTTGGAGACAGATGGTAGCCTCCCGTCAAGGTCATCCAGCGTGTTCTTTAACGTTGGGTTGTTTTACCTCTAAGCGGCACTTTTTTGCACACCACGGGCTAAATGGCCAGGTCACAAGGACCCCGAAGGCTCAGAGAAGGTTGGGGGAGGGGACCCACTGGAACAGCTGTTGGGAGACAGATGGTAGCCTTCCGTCAAGGCTATCCAGCGTGTTCTTTAACGTTGGGTTGTTTTACCTCTGAACGGCACTTTTTTGCACACAATGGGCTAAATGCCCAGGTCACATGGACCCCGAAGGCTCAGAGAAGGTTGGGAGAGGGGAACCACTGGAACAGCTGTTGGGAGACAGATGGTAGTCTCCCGTCAAGGCCATCCAGCGTGTTCTTTAACGTGCACAGGGTATGTCTCTCCCGCACACGGGGCCACGGCTTAACGTCCCATCCAACGGACGGCGGCCTCTCCAACCCCATCGGTGTCCCCTACTGACCGTAGGCAGGGTGGGCAATTTTTGCGGAGATAAATCTCAACGCTGACCCAGCTGGGACTCGAATCTGGGAACTACAGATTACGAGCCTGGCGCGCTACCGACTGAGCCACCCCCGCCCCATTTTGTTTGTGAAAAAATACAAAATATTTCCTTTTTCATATCCACAAAAAAGCAAAGAAAAATTGTTCTACGTCATAGTAAATAAAATTTTCTGAAGTAATCGAAAACTAATCAGATTGTCTAAACATTCTCTTCCAGAAATCATTTCTCTTCCTCTGATTGCCTCGAATTCTAAGACACTGAACTCCACGACGATAGACCTAGGTAAAAAAATATCCATCTTCTACGAAACACAACGTTATAAATCTGTTAAGGTGAAAGAATCTTTCCAGCCTCTTACAGGAACGTCCAAAGTTTATTATGAACCACTCCAAAGAGCCAAGAGTTATCTCTTGCAGGATGTCATTCGGAATTAACGTTGACGCTGCAGAGAAGCCAGCTTTTCTCCGAGACAGGGGATCGAGGCTATTTCTGGCAGCTTTAAAAACTTTGGCAGAGCTGCAGCAAGTGTTGAGTGGTTTCTCGGGTATTATACGTTGAACAGAGAAGTCAACTTTACACAGTGGTATGAAGATCATCGTTTAGCAAGGTAAGGTGGAAATAAGATATAAAGGTTGTTCTCTGCTTGTAGTAGAAGTCAGGAAATATGTCAGAATTAGAAAAGTTTGTTAAGTGATGATTAAGACTTTGCGTAGGTTGGGTTGTTTTACCTCTGAGCGGCACTTTTTTGCACACCATGGGCTAAATGGCCAGGTCACATGGACCCCGAAGGCTCAGAGAAGGTTGAGACCCACTGGAACAGCTTTTGGGAGACAGATGGTAGCCTCCCGTCAAGGTCATCCAATGTGTTCTTTAACGTTGGGTTGTTTTACCTCTGAGCGGCACTTTTTTGCACACCATGGGCTAAATGGCCAGGTCACATGGACCCCGAAGGCTCAGAGAAGGTTGGGAGAGGGGACCCACTGGAACAGCTGTTGGGAGACAGATGGTAGCCTCCCGTCAAGGCCATCCAACGTGTTCTTTAACGTTGGGTTGTTTTACCTCTGAGCGGCACTTTTTTGCACACCACGGGCTAAATGGCCAGGTCACATGGACCCCGAAGGCTCAGAGAAGGTTGGGGGAGGGGACCCACTGGAACAGCTGTTGGGAGACAGATGGTAGTCTCCCGTCAAGGCCATCCAGCGTGTTCTTTAACGTTGGGTTGTTTTACCTCTGAGCGGCACTTTTTTGCACACCACGGGCTAAATGGCCAGGTCACATGGACCCCGAAGGATCAGAGAAGGTTGGGGGAGGGAACCCACTGGAATAGCTGTTGGGAGACAGATGGTAGTCTCCCGTCAAGGCCATCCAGCGTGTTCTTTAACGTTCACAGGGTATGGCTCTCCCGCACACGGGGCCACGGCTTAACGTCCCATCCGACGGACGGCGGCCTCTCCAAGCCCATCGGTGTTCCCTACTGACCGTAGGCAGGGCGGGGAATTTTTGCGGAGATAAATCTCAACGCTGACCCAGCTGGGACTCGAACCTGGGAACTACAGATTACGAGCCTGGCGCGCTACCGACTGAGCCACCCCCGCCCCATTTTGTTTGTGAAAAAATACAAAATATTTCCTTTTTCATATCCACAAAAAAGCAAAGAAAAATTGTTCTACGTCATAGTAAATAAAATTTTCTGAAGTAATCGAAAACTAATCAGATTGTCTAAACATTCTCTTCCAGAAATCATTTCTCTTCCTTGATTGCCTCGAATTCTAAGACACTGAACTCCACGACGATAGACCTAGGTAAAAAAATATCCATCTTCTACGAAACACAACGTTATAAATCTGTTAAGGTGAAAGAATCTTTCCAGCCTCTTACAGGAACGTCCAAAGTTTATTATGAACCACTCCAAACAGCCAAGAGTTATCTCTTGCAGGATGTCATTCGGAATTAACGTTGACGTTGCAGAGAAGCCAGCTTTTCTCCGAGACAGGGGATCGAGGCTATTTCTGGCAGCTTTAAAAACTTTGGCAGAGCTGCAGCAAGTGTTGAGTGGTTTCTCGGGTATTATACCTTGAACAGAGAAGTCAACTTTACACAGTGGTATGAAGATAATCGTTTAGCAAGGTAAGGTGGAAATAAGATATAAAGGTTGTTCTCTGCTTGTAGTAGAAGTCAGGAAATATGTCAGAATTAGAAAAGTTTGTTAAGTGATGATCAAGACTTTGCGTAGGTTGGGTTGTTTTACCTCTGAGCGGCACTTTTTTGCACACCATGGGCTAAATGGCCAGGTCACATGGACCCCGAAATCTCAGAGAAGGTTGGGGGAGGGGACCCACTGGAACAGCTGTTGGGAGACAGATGGTAGCCTCCCGTCAAGGTCATCCAGCGTGTTCTTTAACGATGGGTTGTTTTACCTCTGAGCGGCACTTTTTTGCACACCATGGGCTAAATGACCAGGTCACATAGACCCCGGAGGCTCAGAGAAGGTTGGGGGAGGGGACCCACTGGAACAGTTGTTGGGAGACAGATCTTAGCCTCCCGTCAAGGCCATCCAGAGTGTTCTTTAACGTTGGGTTGTTTTATCTCTGAGCGGCACTTTTTTGCACAACATGGGCTAAATGGCCAGGTCACATGGACCCCGAAGGCTCAGAGAAGGTTGGGGGAGGGGACCCACTGGAACAGTTGTTGGGAGACAGATGGTAGCCTCCCGTCAAGGCCATCCAGAGTGTTCTTTAACGTTGGGTTGTTTTACCTCTGAGCGGCACTTTTTTGCACACCATGGGCTAAATGGCCAGGTCACATGGACCCCGAAGGCTCAGAGAAGGTTGGGGGAGGGGACCCACTGGAACAGCTGTTGGGAGACAGATGGTAGCCTCCCGTCAAGGCCATCCAGTGTGTTCTTTAATGTGCACGGGGTATGGCTCTCCCGCACACGGAACCACGGCTTAACCTCCCATTCGACGGACGGCGGCCTTTCCAAGCCCATCGGTGTCCCCTACTGACCGTGGGCAGGGCGGGGAATTTTGCGGAGATAAATCTCAACGCTGACCCAGCTGGGACTCGAACCTGGGAAGTACAGATTACGAGCCTGGCGCGCTACCGACTGAGCCACCCCCACCCCCTTTGCGTAGGATAATTGTTAGAACTTCGCTTACTCATTATGAACTGGATGAATGTGGTTTTAGCAACTCATCACAGACTTTATAATTTAGTGTATTGATATGTGTTGGGTTGTTTTACCTATGAGTGACACTTTTTCTGCACATAGTGGGCTATATAGTTAGGTTGGGTTCTTTTACCTCAGAGCGGTACTTTTTCTGAACACGGTGGGCTAAATAGTTAGGTTGGGTTGGATTGTTTTACCTGTGAGTGGGACTTTTTTGCACAACATGGGCCAAATGGCCAGGTCACAAGGACCCCGAAGACTCAGAGAAAGTCGAAGGAAGGGGGCCCACAGAACAAATAATACCCCCTCCCCCAAATAACATGGAAGTGTACGGAAACGTTTTATAATATAGTATATTTCGAATTGTTCTTTTAACCGTATATGTTTCTCTTCCCCTTTCATTCTAAAAATTTAAAACCGTTCCTATCATTTGTAGGCAACCTAATATACTTTTTCTATTATCTCACAGCCTTTTTCCATCTGCTAGCTGGACGGGGGTGGCTCAGTCGCTAGCCCGCCAGGATCGTAATCTGTAATTCCCAGGTTCGAGTCCCAGCTGGGTCAGCGTTGAGATTTATCTCCGCAAAATTCCCCGCCCTGCCCACGGTCAGTAGGGGACACCTATGAGCTTGGAAAGACCGCCGTCCGTCGGATGGGACGTTAAGTCGTGGCCCCGTGTGCGGGAAAGCCATACCCTGTGCACGTTAAAGAACACGCTGGATGGCCTTGACTGGAGGCTACCATCTGTTTCCCAACAGCTGTTCCAATGGGTCCCCTCCTCCAACCTTCTCTGAGCCTTCGGGATCCTTGTGACCTGGCCATTTAGCCCATGGTGTGCAAAAAAGTGCCTGTCAGAGGTAAAACAACCCAACGTTAAAGAACATGCTGGATGGCCTTGACGGGAGGCTACCATCTGTTTCCCAACAGCTGTTCCAATGGGTCCCCTCCTCCAACCTTCTCTGAGACTTCGGAATCCTTGGGGGCGGGGGTGGCTCAGTCGGTAGCGCGCCAGGCTCGTAATCTGTAGTTCCCTGGTTCGAGTCCCAGCTGGGTCAGCGTTGAGATTTATCTCCGCAAAATTCCCCGCCCTGCCCACGGTCAGTAGGGGACACCGCTGGGCTTGGAAAGGCCGCCGTCCGTCGGATGGGACATTAAGCCATGGCCCCGTGTGCGGGAGAGCCATACCCTGTGCACGTTAAAGAACACGCTGGATGGCCTTGACGGGGGGGGGCTACCATCTGTCTCCCAACAGCTGTTCCAGTGGGTCCCCCTCCCCCAACCTTCTCTGAGCCTTCGGGGTCCATGTGACCTGGCCATTTAGCCCATAGTGTGCAAAAAAGTGCCGCTCAGAGGTAAAACAACCCAACAACTCGGAATCCTTGTGACCTGGCCATTTAGCCCATGGTGCGCAAAAAAGCGCCGCTCAGAGGCAAAAACCACCCAACCCATCTGCTAGCATTCTTACAAATGATAGATGAGGGGTCATCTTACAATTACCACTTCTAGACCCTGGCTAATTTATCGTCTTTTCATCAGTAAATCCCTTCAAAGCTCCTTCAAACTAATTTTCATTACTTAGTTTTTTTTTTATTTCTTTACTCGTTGAGTGGTGATGAATGTTTCCCATGGGGCTTTGCGGCTCATCCTTATAAAACGATGTTTCCTTTTTTTTTTCTCTTTAGAGCAATAAACACTTTATTTATATCCCAGAATTCTTCTCTTTGTTTCTTATGTCTCATTCTTCGCGTTGCATTTGTTATTCCTGTTTGAAAAGAGGATTTAGCTGCTCTTCAAACTTGAGAAAAGACATTGGATTGTCACGGTTGTTTTTTCTTTAATTAAATGCTGTGGCGCATTAACATTCGATTGTTTTCAAGAAGGTTGTTTGGGTTGTTTTACCTCTGAGCGGCACTTTTTTCCACACCATGGACTAAATGGCCAGGTCACATGGACCCCGAAGGCTCAGAGAAGGCTGGGGGAGGGGACCCACTGGAACAGTTGTTGGGAGACAGATGGTAGCCTCCCGTCAAGGCCATCCAGAGTGTTCTTTAACGTTGGGTTGTTTTATCTCTGAGCGGCACTTTTGTGCACATCATGGGCTAAATGGCCAGGTCACATGGACCCCGAAGGCTCAGAGAGGGCTGGGGGAGGGGACCCACTGAACAGCTGTTGGGAGACAGATGGTAGCCTCTCGTCAAGGCCATCCAGTGTGTTCTTTAACGTTGGGTTGTTTTACCTCTGAGCGGTACTTTTTTGCACGCCATGGGCTAAATGGCCAGGTCATATGGACCCCGAAGGCTCAGAGAAGGCTGGGGGAGGGGACCCACTAGAACAGCTGTTGGGAGACAGAGGGTAGCCTCCCGTCAAGGCCATCCAGAGTGTTCTTTAACGTTGGGTTGTTTTACCTCTGAGAGGCACTTTTTTGCACATCATGGGCTAAATGGCCAGGTCACATGGACCCCGAAGGCTCAGAGAAGGTTGGGGGAGGGGACCCACTGAACAGCTGTTGGGAGACAGATGGTAGCCTCTCGTCAAGGCCATCCAGTGTGTTCTTTAATGTGCACAGGGTATGGCTCTCCCACACACGGGGCCACGGCTTAACGTCCCATCCGACGGACGGCGGCATTTCCAAGCCCATCGGTGTCCCCTACTGACCGTGGGCAGGTCGGGGAATTTTTGCGGAGATAAAACTCAACGCTGACCCAGCTGGGACTCGAACCTGGGAACTACAGATTACGAGCCTGGCGCACTACCGACTGAGCCACCCCCGCCCAAGGGAAAAAAGAAGAATGATTAGGATATTTGAGGAGGTTATACGTTAGTCGAACAGGCAGAGTTGAACTGAACCTTTCTGTAGGAAGAGATTATCATTTGTTATATAGTTATATTTAGTTTGTTTAGGAATTGGTAAGGTTATTCTTTATAGATTGCAGGTTTATTTTTATACTGATTTAGATTTGTGTTACTAGTTGAGTTTGCATAAATGTTTTCATTCATACTTTTGTAATAAATTACATTGTTTTAGAATTATAATTATTAAATATCATTTTTATTTTGAACTCACGGTCAATTTCCGTACGTTTAATTCATAACAATATTATAATTCGTTGCGATGATTTGTTGAAATTGGGGTGCTTTTTCTTATTGTCTGAAATGGCAGATATATACATAGTCGTATCAGAATAATATGACCACCTTTGATAGTATATGTATGGTAGGTGATCATATTATTCTGATACGATAGTGTATATCGATATATCATTTACGTTGTTATTGGGTTGTTTTACCTCTGAGCGGCACTTTTTTGCACACCATGGGCTAAATGGCCAGGTCACATGGACCCCGAAGGCTCAGAGAAGGTTGGGGGAGGGAACCCACTGGAACAGCTGTTTTGAGATAGATGGTAGCTTCTCGTTAAGGTCATCCAGTGTGTTCTTTAACGTGCACAGGGTATGGCTCTCCCGCACACGGGGCCACGGCTTAACGTCCCATCCGACGGACGGTGGCCTTTCAAAGCCCATCGGTGTCCCCTACTGACCGTGGGCAGGGCGGGGAATATTTGCGGTATATCATTTACGAGTAACACACAGTTACGTATATCCAATCAGACTTTGCAATTTTCATTTTGCAGAGTTAATCGTTCTGTTTAAATAATTCGAAAACATTATCTTTAACTTTGATGTTTTTTAATTCGCTTAAGATTAACATATTTAATTTTTACGTTCAGCTGAACCAATTTTGAAATGTTCTGGTTACTTTTACAATTTTTGAGAAAAACGGATAGGTCATATCTTACGAGTAAATCTGTTAAGTATGAAAAATTGACACTTACACTTCAAGTTCAAAAAATTGACACTTTGAATTAAAATTCGAAAAACTTCCACTTCAATTTAAAATTAACACTTCCACTTCAAGTTCAAAACACTGACAGTTCGACTTAAAGTCCGAAAAATTTGACACTTCCACTTCAAGTTCGAAAATTCGGCAAATTCTCTTTAAAGTTTGAAAAATTGACACTTCTCTTTCAAGTAAAAAGATTGATACTTCAACTTAAACTTAAAAAAATTGACGCATCCTTTCAAATGAAAATTGACATTGCTACTTCAAGTTCGAAACATTGACACTTCCATTTCAAGCTAAAAAATTGACACTTGAAGTTGAAACAAAATTCAAATCTGTACCTCATGTGCGAAAAATTGATACTTCTGCTCAGGATTTTTATTTTCCCCCAATATAGTGATCATCCTGAGGGGTTGTAACTTGTATAGTGATCATCCTGAGGGGTTGTAACCCTAGGGACACACTTGAACAGGAATTGCTTGGCAAGCTTCCAACCTTCCAACAAAAATGCAATTATGACTCAAATCAATGTAAAAACTTTTCTCTTTTGATTTGAGTCATAATTGCATTTTTTTGGCATTGGCCGAATGGTTAGCGCGCTTGGCTACTGATCTACGGGACCTGGGTTCGAGTCCCGGGTAAGGCATGGCTGTTTGTGTCGTTTTTCTGCTGAGGTTCTGCCATCCTCTCAGACCTTCTACTATGGCATATAAACTGGCAGGCTCCTGTCAGACCGCTGTGGCAAGCAGCTGCTTGAGGGGGTATTTATTTTTTTTTATTATACTTCGGATAATATTTGGGATTCTACGCATCCTCCTTGGTGTCCAGTGGTCTACCTCTTCTCTCCACAATAAATTCCCATCTTCTTGTCTTCAGCTGAGGTACAGTCGCTCAAAAAAAATATCCGAACACTATGGTTGATTACAGAATTCAGAAAAAATATCTGGCAACGATTTTTTTTTTAGAAATGATTGATCTGGAAACCTTCGTGTCACGTGACACGAAGGTTGCCAGATCACTAATTTCTAAAAAAAAATCGTTGCCAGATATTTTTCCTGAATTCTGTAATCAACCGTAGCGTTCGGATACTTTTTTGAGCGACTGTAGGTGGTCATATTATTTTGATACTAGATCGTGTGGGCTCACTCACGGAAATATTGAGCGTGTGCAGTTACCGTTCACAGCAAACTGGAGCGTGTGCAGTAACTGCACACGCTCCAGTTTGCTGTGAACGGTAACTGGAGCGTGTACAGTTGCTGTACACGCTCCAGATATTTTTCCTGAATTCTGTAATCACGTGACACGAAGGTTGCCAGATCACTAATTTCTCAAAAAAAAAAAAATCGCTGCCAGATATTTTTCCTGAATTCTGTAATCAACCATAGTGTCCGGATACTTTTTTGAGCGACTGTACATCGCCTGCTGAAATATGCGTCTCGTTAATATCTGTCACATTTCCTTCGTTGTTGATTTCTACATTTTAAATTCGTGTGCGAAAAGTCGTCAGATATCCACCGTCGCTAACTCTACCAAAAAACAAATCCCTATAAAAAAAAACATGCTGATCATTCCGTATCAAATCAACACAGTTCTGGGTTGGGTTGTTTTACCACTGAGCGGCACTTTTTTGCACACCATGGGCTAAATAGCCAGGTCACATGGACCCCGAAGGATCAGAGAATGTTGGGGGAGGGGACCCACTGGAACAGCTTTTGGGAGACAGATTGTAGCCTCCCGTCAAGGCCATCCAGCGTGTTCTTTAACGATGGGTTGTTTTACCTCTGAGCGGCACTTTTTTGCACACCATGGGCTAAATAGCCAGATCACATGGACCACGAAGGCTCAGAGAAGGTTGGGGGAGGGGACCCACTGGAACAGCTGTTGGCAGACAGATGGTAGCCTCCCGTCAAGGCCATCCAGCGTGTTCTTTAACGTGCACAGGGTATGGCTCTCCCGCACACGGGGCCACGGCTTAACGTCCCATCCGACGGACGGCGGCCTTTCCAAGCCCATCGGTGTTCCCTACTGACCGTGGGCAGGGCGGGGAATTTTGCGGAGATAAATCTCGACGCTGACCCAGCTGGGACTCGAACCTGGGAACTACAGATTACGAGCCTGGCACGATACCGACTGAGCCACCCCCGCCCCCTATGGAGGCTGGAGTTTTAATAGCATCAATTGCAGCTAAAATAACTAAAATAACTGACATGAGAAGTTAATTCAAACATTAAAAGGATAAAAATAAGAGCCGTAATAGTGAACTTTCCTGAAATATATAAAAACAAGTTTTTAGCACCTTTGTGCAATAAATAACAATTCAGTTCCCTCCAATTCTGATTTTTTTTAATTTATTTTTTTCAGAACGATCTAGTTTACTTTTAAATGTTTACGCTTCCTTAATACCTCAAATATTGAAAAAAATGTTTTTGAAAAATTTAAAAAGTTATAATTGAAATCTGTAATTAATCTCCATATTTCAATAGTAAAAAAATTATTTATTAATGAAAATTTTTTATTGGGATATAATACCGTGACTAAAGATAAACTAATATAGTAATTAATATAATAATAAATATTGGGAAAGGTGGAATTAGACATTTTTGTTGTCATAACTTTGGAATGTTTTTAACAAAGGGGGACAGTCGCTCAAAAAAGTATCCGAACACTACGGTTGATTACAGAATTCAGAAAAAATATCTGGAAACGATTTTTTTAGAAATTAGTGATCTGGCAACCTTTGTGTCACGTGACACAAAAGTTGCCAGATCACTAATTTCTAAAAAAATCGTTGCCAGATATTTTTTCTGAATTTTGTAATCAACCGTAGTGTTCGGATATTTTTTAATATATATAATGCATATGAATATATAATGCAATGAATATGGAGCGTGTGCAGTTACCGTTCACAGCAAACTGGAGCGGTTGCGGTTAATGTTCACAGCACATTGGATCGTGTGAGCTCACAAAGACCTGGATCGTGTCGGCTCACTCACGGAAATATTGAGCGTGTGCAGTTACCTTTCACAGCAAACTGGAGTGTGTGCAGTAACTGCACACACTCCAGTTTGCTGTGAACGGTAACTGGAGCGTGTACAGTTGTTGTACACGCTCCAGATATTTTTCCTGAATTCTGTAATCACGTGACACGAAGGTTGCCAGATCACTAATTTCTAAAAAAATCGTTTCCAGATATTTTTCCTGAATTCTGTAATCACGTGACACGAAGGTTGCCAGATCACTAATTTCTAAAAAAATCGTTTCCAGATATTTTTTTCTGAATTCTGTAATCAACCGTAGTGTTCGGATACTTTTTTGAGCGACTGTACTTATGAGCCGTTTATTTTGAAAATGGGGCAAGTCAGTTTTTGGAAAAAATGAAGCTAATGATAAGAATTTATAGAACTTAATATGATAAACATTGTAGGATAATAAATTTACATTATCTAACACCATAAAATACATAAAAGTTGTCTATTAGTGCTTACCAATATTTTTAAATCTATTAAAAAATTAATCCCTTAAATATCTCGTAATAAAAAAAATAGACTTACCCCACTTGTAAAATAAACGGCTCACCTATAGGCTCACCTATAGATAAAGACGAAATAGCAGTTTTCATGTGATTTGAAAACTATATTTTTAATATATTAGATTATATTATATTAAAAATATAGTTTTCAAATCACAGTAAAATTATTTCGTAGATAAATAATATAGATAAAGACGAAATAATAGTTTTCCTGTGATTTCAAAACTATATTTTTAATATATTTCTATATAAAAAATATAGTTTTATATAAAAAAAGTTTCTATATAAAAAATATACTATATTTTTAATATATTTCTATTATATTATAAAAAGTATATTTTAATATATTATATTATACTAAAAATATAGTTTTTAAATCAAAGGAAAACTATTATTTCGTCTTTATCTATATAAATTATTTATCTCAAAACAAAAGGCTATTTTCTCTGCCTCTACTTCCAGAAGCAGGAATTGAAATAGGCATTAGAAATTACCAGATAATAAAACTGTGTCTTATTTATCCAAAAATAACAAAATATTTGAAAAATATCAAAGTTTCTTTGCCGTATTACAAACTTACTCTACTTATCGATAAAGAAAAAGCATTTTATTTTTAAATAATTTCTCGTTTCGCAAAAAATGCATTGTATTAAGATAGATATTTGCTAAACGTTAAACAAGTTGGTCCCATTGCATATATTTTTATATGAACTCTGCAAAAGGGAAAATATTACGATGTCTTTTATTTTACAATTATAGAAGTAAAAAAATCCCGTAAATATAACAACCCTTGGACTTTGGCTTACACATCCATAAATGAGGATAGAGAATATGCCACAAAAACTTCACTGATACTCTAATAAGTCAATATCAACAATCAACTTGCAGGTAATCCTATAGTTTTATAAATACCAAAAGTTTTCCTTATTAAAATTTTCAATTTTATTTCGAGGCAGCGTTTATTGACTCACTACGGATCACGACGTACACCCTGTTCCTCGGTTAAATCACAAGTTTGGTCCAACAACTTCACCAAAACCGGCAAGTCTAGTGCTTGATGCTCATTTCCAGCCAAAATCTGAAATCCACCGTTTACGTATACAACATCTACCAGCGTGCGTTACATTAATCGCATTTCGCTTAGAAACCACGGTTCTCGAGATGGGTGAAACAACTTCAAGGAACTTACCTTCCACTAAAAAAGCACTTATTATCCAAAAAATCTCCAAGCATGACACATACATGACGATAGCACTGAACCGCAATGTTAATCCGCCGATCTCAGTACAACAGGCCACCTCTCACTCGAAGATACTTGCGCCATTTGAACGAAGAGGACCTCGAGCGCTCTCTGGTGGCAGCCACAACAACCACCGGCTCTGAGGTGGCAGGTGGGGAGACGCAAAGAGGTGGGGAGGACGGAAGAACAACGCGCATGCGCACAGCTCAAAGTGCCAGCTTCCTTTTCCAGTCCCAATTGAGTCTCTTAATGCCGACTTCGGGACTTTTCTAGTCACAAGAGGCAAAGCACAGAGGACATAGGTGGGAAAAGTGCAACGTTTTCATGGTCACGTGCTCGCATGACTCATCTGAGAGAAGAAAAGATGAAAATACCCTTTCTTCCCCCCCGTTGCTTATTTCATTTCGATAATGCCCCTCGTGACGGTGGAGAATGCCACGTGAGTTGCATGCAACTGGGGCATATGCACGTGAATGATCGGGCTGCTCTTCGAGGAGGAAACGGCGTGTGCTGGGAATAAAGGGAGACAGAAATTCATCCTCGCCATCCTACATCCCTCAGATGTGACTTTCTTTCTCTTGTTCTTTCGTTCGTTCTTTATTTGTTCTCACTTTATCAATGTGGTCGAGGTGATAGTCCCGGATCGTAATCGAAAGTAGATAAAAATTCTTGATTTTTTTTTTTTTTTCGGAAGGTTTGATTTGGTTACTTCGGTGGAAAGAGAGGTCATTTCGTTTCTCGCTTAGAGAGACAAAAAATAATAAGTTGTACAGTCTCTCAGAAAAGTATCCGAACACTATGGCTGATTACAGAATTCAGAAAAAACATCTGGCAACGATTTTTTTTAGAAATTAGAGATCTGGCAACCTTTGTGTCACGTAACACGAAGGTTCTATAATAATAATAATAACCATAGTGTTCGGGGGCGATGGTGGCTCAGTCGGTAGCGCGCCAGGCTCGTAATCTGTAGTTCCCGGGTTCGAGTTCCAGTTGGGTCAGCGTTGAGATTTATCTCCGCAAAACTCCCCGCCTTAACCACGGTCAGTAGGGGACACTGATGAACTTGAATAAGGCCGCTGTCCGTCAGGTGGGACGTTAAGCCGTGACCCCGTGTGCGGGAGAGAGCCATACCTTGTGCACATTAAAGAACACGCTGGATGGCCTTGACGGGAGGCTACCATCTGTCTCCCAACAGCTGTTCCAGTGGGTCCCCTCCTCCAGACCTTCTCTGAGCCTTCGGGTTCCTTGTGACCTGGCCAATTTAACCCATGGTGTGTAAAAAAGTGCCGCTAAGAAGTAAAACAACCCGTTTAAGAACAAGCTGGATGGCCTTGACGGGAGGCTACCAACTGTCTCCCAACAGCTGTTCCAGTGGGTCCCCTCCCCCCAACTTTCTCTGAGCCTTCGGGGTCCTTGTGACCTGGCCATTTAGCCCATGGTGTGCAAAAAAGTGCCGCTCAGAGGTAAAACAACCCAACGTTAAAGAACACTCTGGATGACCTTGACGGGAGGCTACCATTTGTCTCCCAACAGCTGTTCCAGTGGGTCCCCTCCCCCAACCTTCTTTGAGCCTTCGGGTTCCTTGAGACCTGGCCATTTAACCCATGGAGTGCAAAAAAATGACACTCAGAGGTAAAACAACCCCAACCCATAGCGTTCGGATATTTTTTTGAGCGACTGTACTGTCGGTTATAACTTTTCAGTTTTACGTTGCAGACAGAATTATCGATTATGTGGAAAATGATCCTTCGATTTTTTTTTTTAAGTAGAATGTTACATCGATTTTCTGAACTTTATGGCATTTCGGATTACGGATTATGAAAAAATGTGGATAAGCCGAAGCATTGTATAGAAACGTCGAGGTGATTTGGTAAATTGTCGACTCGATTATCCGGAATTTATGGAGCTTTGGAATCCGGATTATCAAAAAATCTGCATAATCCGAATTTTTTGATTGCATGAAAAACTCATGAGTTGATTTAGGAAAGTACCTCCTCGATTATCCGGAGTTCGTGGTGTTTCAGATCCGGATTATTCAGAAACTCGATAATCCGAACGAGTACAAGATTTTTCCTTTACGTGCAAAACAATTGAAAGGATGTAGTAAAGTACCTGCTCGATTATCCGGATTTTAAAGAGTTTCAGAATCTGGATAATCCGAATGTTTACAAGACTTTCGATTACATGGGAAATGCCTGAGTTGATTTAGGAAAGTACCTCCTCGATTATCCGGAGTTCGTGGAGTTTCAGATCCGAATTATTCAGAATCTCGATAACCCGAAAAATTAATTTTTTTTTTACATGAAAACCAACTGAGTGGATTTAATAAAGTACCACCTCGATGATCCGAACTTTTTGGAGTTTCAAGTTTGGGATTATAAAAAATTTGGAGATTACAAGATCCGAAGATTACAAGATTTTTCATTACATAGAAAACGCCTGAGTTCATTTAGTACAGTACCTCCTCGATTATCCGGGCTTCATGAAGTTTCAGATCCGGATTATTCAAAATCTCAACAATCCAAATGATTATAAGATTATCGCTTTGAAATGGTGGCCAGGCTCGTAATCTGTAGTTCCCAGGTTCGAGTCCCAGCTGGGTCAGCGTTGAGATTTATCTCCGCAAAATTCCCCGCCCTACCCACGGTCAGTAGGGGACACCGATGAACTTGAATAAGGCCGCTGTCAGTCAGGTGGGACGTTAAGCCGTGACCCCGTGTGCGGGAGAGAGCCATACCCTGTGCACATTAAAGAACACGCTGGATGGCCTTGAAGGGAGGCTACCATCTGTCTCCCAACAGCTGTTCCAGTGGGTCCCCCTCCTCCAAACCTTCTCTGAGCCTTCGGGTTCCTTGTGACCTGGCCAATTTAACCCATGGTGTGCAAAAAAGTGCCGCTAAGAGGTAAAACAACCCAACGTTAAAGAACACGCTGGATGGCCTTGACGGGAAGCTACCATCTGTCTCCAAACAGCTGTTCCAGTGGGTCCCCTCCCCCAACCTTCTCTGAGCCTTCGGGGTCCATGTGACCTGGCCATTTAACCCATGGTGTGCAAAAAGTGCCGCTCAGAGGTAAAACAACTCAACGTTAAAGAACACGCTGGATGGCCTTGACGGGAGGCTACCATCTGTCTCCCAACAGCTATTCCAGTGGGTCCCCTCCCCCAACCTTGTCTGAGCCTTCGGGGTCCATGTGACCTGGCCATTTAGCCCATGGTGTGCAAAAAAGTGCCGCTCAGAGGTAAAACAATCCAACGTGAAAAGGTGATTTGATTTAGTAGAATACCGTCTCGATTATCCGGACTTCGTCGAGTTTCAGAATACGGATTATCGAAAATCTGGATAATCCGAATAACTAGAAGATATTGCTTACATGAGAAGCATTGATTTGATTTAGTAGAGTATTTAGTAGAGTAGCGCTCTAGGAATTTAATAACTTCGGATCCTACGTAAATTGCACTACACATTAATTTCTAGAGTTGTTTTAGCCACCGGAAGAGAGATCTGTGATCTTGCAATGCTTGCAAAGTATAGAGAAAGTATTTAGTAAGAGCAGTGGGAATTTGATGCCATCTATAGATATAATAATATTGAAGGTTGGGTTGTTTTACCTCTGAGCGGCACTTTTTTGCACACCAGGGGTTAAATGGCCAGGTCACAAGGACCCCGAAGGCTCAGAGAAGGTTGGGGGAGGGGACCCACTGGAACAGCTGTTGGGAGACAGATGGTAGCCTTCCGTCAAGGCCATCCAGCGTGTTCTTTAACGTTGGGTTGTTTTACCTCTGAGCGGCACTTTTTTGCACACCATGGGGTAAATGGCCAGGCCACATGGACCCCGAAGGCTCAGAGAAGGTTGGGGGAGGGGACCCACTGGAACAGCTGTTCGGAGAGATGGTAGCTTCACGTCAACACCATCCAGCGTGTTCTTTAACGTTGGGTTGTTTTACCTCTGAGCGGCACTTTTTTGCACACCATGGGCTAAATGGCCAGGTCACATGGACCCCTAAGGCTCAGAGAAGGTTGGGGGAGGGGTCCCACTGGAACAGCTGTTGGGAGATAGATGGTAGCCTCCCGTCAAGGCCATCCAGCGTGTTCTTTAACGTTGGGTTGTTTTACCTCTGAGCGGCACTTTTTTGCACACCATGGGGTAAATGGCCAGGCCACATGGACCCCGAAGGCTCAGAGAAGGTTAGGGGAGGGGACCCACTGGAAGAGCTGTTGGGACACAGATGGTAGCCTCCCGTCAAGGCCATCCAGCGTGTTCTTTAACGTGCACAGGGTATGGCTCTCCCGCACACGGGGCCACGGCTTAACGTCCCATCCGACGGACGGTGGCCTTTCCAAGCCCATCGGTGTTCCCTACTGACCGCGGGCAGGGCGGGGGATTTTGCGGAGATAAATCTCAACGCTGACCCAGCTGGGACTCGAACCTGGGAACTACAGATTACGAGCCTGGCGCGCTACCGACTGAGCCACCCCCGCCCCACTTACTAAAGTGCTTAATTTGTTAACGAATGCTGTTCAATGCAAGATTAGCATTCACCATATTTTGAATCTTGAATTGATCATTAGTATTCTTTTAACACAAAAAGTTATTATTTATAAATGTCATAAAAATTTTATCTATTTATTTTTTTTCATTATTTTAATACAAATTATTTTAATATATGTGCGTACGTGCGAACGCATCATGTGTGCATCATCATTTATTTACCGTTGTTATTAATTTGGCTCGATTCTTTCTATTAAGTTTATAAATTGTTTAAATAATAAATAACAAAAGAATTTTTTTTCTAAAAAATATTATTATTTATTCGTTTATTATAGTACTACAAATTATTTTAATATATTGAGCTAAGTGTATAAGTATTGATATATGTCTTTTTATTCATAACTGTTTTTTATTTAGTTTTTCATTCTATTTTGTTTATAAAATGTTTAAATAATAAATAACGAAATAAATTTTGTTTTTCTAATAAACGTTATTTATTTTTTTACTTATTATAGAACTACAAATTGTTTTAATATATTGACTTAAGTGTATAAGTATTTGTATATGTCTTTTTATTCATAGGAGTTTTTTTATTTTTTTTTTTCTATTTTGTTTATAAAATGTTTAAATAATAAATAACAAAATAAATATTTTTTCTAATAAATATTATTTATTTTTTTATTTATCATAGAATTACAAATTATTTTAATATATTGACGTAAATGTATAAGTATTTGTATATAACTTTTATTCATAACTGTTTTTATTTAGTTTTTTTCTTTCTATTTCGTTTATAAAATGGTTGAATAATAAATAACGAAATAAATATTTTTTTTACTAAATGCTATTTTTTATTTATTTTAAAAATACAAATTATTTTAATGTATTGACCAAAGTGTGTAAGTATTTGTATATTTTTTTATGAATAACTGTTTTTTATTTACTTTTTTCAATCTATTTTTTTATAAAATGTTTAAATAATAAATAACGAAATATTTTTTTCTAATAAACGTTATATATTTATTTAGTCATTTATTTATTATAGAACTACAAATTTTTTTAATATGTTGACGTAACTGTATAAGTATTTGTATATGTCTTTTTTATTCATAACTATTTTTATTCAGTTTTTTTCATTTTATTTTGTTCATAAAATGTTTAAATAATTTTCCTTATTTTTTTTATTTATTCATACTCACAACATATACGTTTTCAAAAACACTTGCACTATTTTAACCTCTACTTTCTACGTTACAGAAGTCTGAAGAGCATTTTATAATATAAACGTTACATAAATTAGAGAAATTGAATAAATTATATCAAATTAGCACAAGAAAAGCCTTCGATGTTTCGCTTCAGTCAACTTAAGACCTTAATTCCCCTTCGAAAATAATCGAGCTGGTCAAATTGCATAAAATAAAAGACAGACAGCTTTAAGAAGTAAACATGAATAAAAAAATGTGTTCACAACTTCCTTTTTTAAGCAAGTGTAATGACAAATTGTTTGGCCTTTCTTCAAGAGTGAGACACGTGCACGTTAATTTCACTGATTAATTAAATATTAGCTTCCACATAAAAATGTCAAGACTTCATATAAAAACGGAAATGATAGGAAAATTGTACTCAATAGCTGATAGTAACTAGAGCAATGCTAATTATCATTGTTCTATTAGGTCATAAAGGAATATGATCTTTTTTACGTTTAATTTATTTGTTTCAGTATGTTGGGTTCGGTTGCTTTACCTCTGAGCGGCATTTTTTTCCACACCATGGGCTAAATGGACAGGTCACAAGGACCCGTAATGCTCAGAGAAGGTTGGGGGAGGGAACCCACTGGAACAGCTGTTGGGAGACAGATGGTAGCCTCCTGTCAAGGCCATCCAGCGTGTTCTTTAATGTTGGGTTGTTTTACCTCTGAGAGGCACTTTTTTGCACACCATTGGCTAAATGGCCAGGTCACATGGACCCCGAAGGCTCAGAGAAGGTTGGGGGAGGGGATCCACTGGAACAGCTGTTGAGAGACAGATGGTAGCCTCCCGTCAAGGCCATCCAGCGTGTTCTTTAACGTTGGGTTGTTTTACCTCTGAGCGGCACTTTGTGCACACCATGGGCTAAATGGCCAGGTCACATGGACCCCGAAGGCTCAGAGAAGGTTGGGGGAGGGGACCCACTGGAACAGCTGTTGGGAGACAGATGGTAGCCTCCCGTCAAGGCCATACAGCGTGTTCTTTAACGTTGGGTTGTTTTACCTCTGAGCAGCACTTTTTTGCATACCATGGGCTAAATGGCCAGGTCACATGGACCCCGAAGGCTCAGAGAAGGTTGGGGGAGGGGACCCACTGGAACAGCTGTTGGGAGACAGATGGTAGCCTCCCGTCAAGGCCATCCAGCGTGTTCTTTAGCGTGCACAGGTTATGGCTCTCCCGCACATGGGACCACGGCTTAACGTCCCATCCGACGGACGGCGGCCTTTCCATGCCCATCGGTGTCCCCTACTGACCGTGGGCAGGGAGGGGAATTTTGCGGAGATAAATCTCAACGCTGACCCAACTGGGACTCGAACCTGGGAACTACAGATTACGAGCTTGGCGCGCAACCGACTGAGCCACCCCCGCCCCATTTGAGTATGTACAGTCGCTCAAAAAAATATCCGAACACTATGGTTTATATTGATTTTTTTTCAAGATCTGTTGTTTTGTTTTTTTTTTTGGTGGGGAATTTAAAGATGAAAAGGGATCCACAAAAGGATTTGAGTCATAAAAATGGTTATCTCAAAAATTTAGTCGTCGCGGTGAGCAAGGTAGGAAAAAAATCGAAGTCACTAAGAGTTCTCTTCAAAATAAAAGTCACTTTAAGTAGTTGGACGGTACTTTTGAATCGGACTTTTCCTATGTACAGTCGCTCAAAAAAAGTATCCGAACACTATGGTTGATTACAGAATTCAGGAAAAATATCTGGCAACGATTGTTTTAGAAATTAGTGGTCAGGCAACCTTCGTGTCACGTGACACGAAGGATCTAATTTATAAGTACAGTCGCTCAAACAAAATCCAAATACTATGGTTGCTTACAGAATTCAGAAAAAATATCTGGCATCGATTTTTTTTCAGAAATTAGTGATCTGGCAACCTTCGTGTCACGTGACACGAAGGTTGCCAGATCACTAATTTCTAAAAAAAAATCGTTGCCAGATATTTTTTCTGAATTCTGCTATCAACCATAGTGTTTGGATATTTTTTAATATATATAATGCGTACGAATATATAATGCAATGAATATGGAGCGTGTGCAGTTACCGTTCACAGCAAACTGGAGCGGTTGCGGTTAATGTTCACAGCACATTGGATCGTGTGAGCTCACAAAGACCGGATCGTGTGGGCTCACTCACGGAAATATTGAGCGTGTGCAGTTACCGTTCACAGCAAACTGGAGCGTGTGCAGTAACTGCACACGCTCCAGTTTGTTGTGAACGGTAACTGGAGCGTGTACAGTTGCTGTACACGCTCCAGATATTTTTCCTGAATTCTGTAATCACGTGACACGAAGGTTGCCAGATCACTAATTTCTAAAAAAAATCGTTGCCAGATATTTTTTCTGAATTCTGCTATCAACCATAGTGTTCGGATATTTTTTTGAGCGACTGTACTACGAAATCCCTATTTTAACTTTTGAAGTATCCACTTTGCAGCCATTGAATTTTATCTATTCCACCCCACGTTTCGTGAATAGGAATTAATTACGAAGTTCTAGAAGCGCTTTATCAGAAAATATAGCTGAGAATAATTCAAATATCTTATTCAAATCTATTTAAATCTCGATTTTTAAAAATATTCTTTTAGTTATTTGAACAAGTATAGAGGTTTAAATATTTCAGAGCAGCAAATTTGTTCCAAAAAATTAAACTGATATTAAAGAATTGTTTACACACGATTTTAAAATATGCAATTTATGAATTGGTTTGAAATAATATTCTTTATTTGTTGAAATTAACTTTAAAAGTAAATTGTTTTGTCTAGCGTTGCTGTTGTTAAATGTTTAAACTTCCACAACTTCTTAAATACTGGAGGAATATTTCTAAATAAATTCAGGTCTTTATTTAATTTAATTAATAAATTCAGATCTTTAATTAATTTAATTAATAAATTCAGATCTTTAATTAATTTAATTAATAAATTCAGATCTTTAATTAATTTAATTAATAAATTCAGGTCTTTAATTAATTTAATTAATAAATTCAGATCTTTAATTAATTTAATTAATTAATATAGATCTTTAATTAATTTAATTAATAAATTCAGGTCTTTAATTAATTTAATTAATAAATTCAGATCTTTAATTAATTTAATTAATAAATTCAGATCTTTAATTAATTTAATTAATAAATTCAAATCTTTAATTAATTTAATTAATATATTCAGATCTATAATTAATCTTCAGTAACATTTTTCCTTTAAAACACTTATGTTAAAAGTTAGAGAGCTTCGAAGTTAGCGTCCCACTGATACAACATGAGGGCAGGGGTGGCTCAGTCGGTAGCGCGCCAGGCTCGTAATCTGCAGTTCCCAGGTTCGAGTCCCAGCTGAATCAGCGTTGAGATTTATCTCCGCAAAATTCCCCATGCTCTCCATGGTCAGTAGGGGACACCGATGGGCTTGGAAATGCCGCCGTTCATTGGATGGGACTTTAAGCCGTGGCCCCGTGTGCGAGAGAGCCATACCCTGTGCACGTTAAAGAACACGCTGGATGGCCTTGACGGGTAGCTACCATCTGTTTTCCAACAGCTGTTCCAGTGGGTCCCCTCCCCCAACCTTCTCTGAGCCTTCGGGGTCCATGTGACCTGGCCATTTAGCCAATGGTGTGCAAAAAAGTGCCGCTCAAAAGTAAAACAACCCAACGTTAAAGAACACGCTGGATGGCTTTGACTGGAGGCTACCATCTGTTTTCCAACAGCTGTTCCAATGGGTCCCCTCCCCCAACCTTCTCTGAGCCATCGGGATCCTTGTGACCTGGCCATTTAGCCAATGGTGTGCAAAAAAGTGCCGCTCAGAGGTAAAACAACCCAACGTTAAAGAACACGCTGGATGGCCTTGACGGGAGGCTACCATCTGTTTTCCAACAGCTGTTCCAGTGGGTCCCCTCCCCCAAACCTTCTCTGAGACTTCGGGGTCCATGTGACCTGGCCATTTAGCCCATGGTGTGCAAAAAAGTGCCGCTCAGAGGTAAAACAACCCAACATGAGGTGATTATAATTCAAAGTCGATTATTGTTATAGTTACCCAATTTAATGATTTAGTGATCTGGCAACCATCGTGTCACGTGACACGAAAGCTACCAGATCACTCATTTTTAAAAAAATCATTGCCAGATATTTTTTTTGAATTCTGTAATCAACCATAGTGTTTGAATTCAGAAAGAAATATCCGGCAACGTTGTTTTTTTTTTAAAGAAATTAGTGATCTGGTTACTTTCGTGTCACGTGACACGAATGTTACCCGATTACTAATTTCTGGAAAAAAAAAATCGTTGCCATATATTTTTTCTGAATTCTGTAATCAACCATGGTGTTCGGATACTCTTTTAATATAAATAATGCGTATGAATATATAATGCAATGACTATGGAGCGTGTGCAGTTACCGTTCACAGCAAACTGGAGCGGTTGCGGTTAATGTTCACAGCACATTGGATCGTGTGAGCTCACAAAGACCTGGATCGTGTGAGCTCACTCACGGAAATATTGAGCGTGTGCAGTTACCGTTCACAGCAAACTGGAGCGTGTGCAGTAACTGCACACGCTCCAGTTTTCTGTGAACGGTAACTAGAGCATGTACAGTTGCTGTACATGCTCCAGATGTTTTTTCTGAATTCTCTAATCAACCATAGTGTACGGATACTCTTTTAAGCGTCTGTAGGCACCTATTAACATGGATTAGTTTTGCTGTAGTTAATTCATTACTAACAGATTTTCTCCGCCTTTTCTCAGTTCTTAATTCAATTAGGTTAAACTCTAAATAATGTATAGTATATAGAGCAGTGGCATTAAATCTTGAATTTCAGCAGTATTCTTTCGTTAATTAAAAGAGTTAAAGAAGTTGGAATATTAAACAATAAAAGTTGTCAGTTAGAGCCGAGCAAAGCACGAACGTTGTTTTCCCTGTATATATGGTAAATATGCAGGGAAACGGCATCGCAAGGGGCTGAAGGCTTAATTTTGAGCTTCTTTCGCTAATTCAAATTCAAATTCAAATTTATTTTCAGTAAGTATTATCTATAATTATATTACATAAAAAATCCCACTAAGCCGAAGCTTATCAGCGGGAATGTACATATATGTTTTTACAGATATGATCTAGATTGCCTCAGTAGTACAAAAAATGAAGGAGAGAAAAAAAAGGAATAAATGAGAAAGAATTTCATATTTACCTGTCTTCCTCTAGATTGTCGTTTGTCATTTGTCGCTTTGTTTGTTGATTTGTTTATCGGTTTGCTTGGTTGTCTGTTTGTCACTTTTGTAAGTTTGTCTTCTTGTCAATTTATCTGTTTGTCGTTTTTGTAAGTTTGTTTTCTTGTCAATTTGTCTGTTTGTCGTTTTTGTAAGTTTGTTTTCTTGTCAATTTGTTTGTCAGTTGTTTGTTAACTTGTCAATTTGTCTGTCAGTTGTTTGTTAACTTGTATATCACTCTTTTCTTATTTGTTTGTTTGTCAATTTGTTTGTCAGCTTGTTTGTTTATCAGTTCCTTTGTCTGTCTGTCTATCAATTACGTTATCGGTTTGTTTGTTTGTTGTCATTTTTGTCGGTTTGTTTGTTTGACAATTTGTATGCCAGTTTATTCTCAGCTTGTTTACTTGTCAATTTCTTTGTTAGTTTGTATGTTTGTCGTTTTTATCAGTTTGTTTGTTGACTTGTTTGTCACTTTCTTTGTCAATTTCTTAATCTTTTTTGGTCAATTTGTTTCGTCAGTTTCTTTGTTTGTCAAACAGTTATTACATCAATAACTTCGAAAAGCATTGACCGATCTCAACGATTTATGTGTCAAATGAAAGCTTGTGACGTGGAGAATGTCATCGTCTATAACCCCCCCTCCCCCCTCCAAGTGCATTCTTCCCCGCTGTAATAAAGTGACATATGCTAATTATTGTTCCTCCATATTTTCTGAAAGTGAAAGCCCACAGTTTCCAAGTTAGGTGTCAAATGGAAGTTATTGATGTGGAGACATCGTGGGCCTTCCCCCAACCTTATCTAAGCCTTTGGGGTCCTTGTGACTTAGTCACTTAGTGATTTTGTTTTTTAAGTGGGGTTCAAAGGTAAAACAAACCAATGCTGGAGAGTCATGACAAGAGTTAAAGAACATGCTGGATATCCTTAACGGGAGTCTTCTATCTGTTTCCTAACAGCCATCCAGTAGATTCCCCTCTCCCAACCTTATCTAAGCCTTTGGGGTCCTTGTGACTTAGTCACTTAGTGCATTTTTTTTTAAGTGGGGTTCAAAGGTAAAACAAACCAATGCTAGAGAGTCATGACAAGAGTTAAAGAACATGCTGGATATCCTTAACGGGAGTCTTCTATCTGTTTCCTAACAGCCATCCAGTAGATTCCCCTCTCCCAACCTTATCTAAGCCTTTGGGGTCCTTGTGACTTAGTCACTTAGTGCATTTTTTTTTAAGTGGGGTTCAAAGGTAAAACAAACCAATGCTAGAGAGTCATGACAAGAGTTAAAGAACATGCTGGATATCCTTAACGGGAGTCTTCTATCTGTTTCCTAACAGCCATCCAGTAGGTTCCCCTCTCCCAACCTTATCTAAGCCTTTGGGGTCCTTGTGACTTAGTCACTTAGTGCATTTTTTTTAAGTGGGGTTCAAAGGTAAAACAAACCAATGCTAGAGAGTCATGACAAGAGTTAAAGAACATGCTGGATATCCTTAACGGGAGTCTTCTATCTGTTTCCTAACAGCCATCCAGTAGGTCCCCCCTCCCCCAACCTTCTTTCAGACTCTGGGGTCCTTGCGACCTTCTCATTTAGCCCATTACGTGCAAAAATGGTGCAGCTCAGAGGTAAAGCAATCTAACAACCAAACCATTTTCTCTGTAGCGAGGATTATCCTTACTCAACTATTCTGACAAAATGAAAGAGGCCTGGCTCCTCATCCAGAACCCCTAACACAGAAGGCATCAGGTCTGAAAATATCTCCTATCTGCCCTTACAGCGTTGGGTGAGGACAGACAGACAGACAGGAGCGCGTGGCTTCCCTAAGGCGATCCCTACGGCGAAACGCGCCGCTGTCGGTTAAGCGGGCACACTCCACGAGACTTCATCCATCCTTAATGACAGGCAAGTGGACAAAGGAAAGAGGCGACGACATCGAAAGCTCGAGCTCAGCCTCCGGCGTCAAGCCGATCGTTCTGCGGCCGACTGATAACAGGGAGCGCTCCCAACTACTCCAGAGGGAAATCGCGGTCGGGTGGGCGCTCACGATCCCAGCCTACCACAGTCGATCTAAATAAGGTGGAGGAGGAGATTCACAGCTCACTGATCTCACACATCTTATCACTGATGTTGTGACCGGCACGTTCTGGCTAATCTTTCTTAATCTAGGACCTGTTGAAGAAATGATCTACTCTGAAGAGAAGATCTACAGATCCTTTACGCTTCTGTCACTTTGGGGTGATTTGGCCGTTTCCTCGACACAACACCGAAGACTAATAAAGGCTTATTTCGTGTTAAGAACACAATAGTTCTGTTTGGGTCTTGATGGTGCTGTTCTGTCAGAGGTATGAGACTTAATGTTGGTTGATTGTTTTGGAAGGGTTGGGTTGTTTTACCTCTGAGCGGCACTTTTTTGCACACCATGGGCTAAATGGCCAGGTCACAGGGACCCCGAAGGCTCAGAGAAGGTTGGGGGAGGGGACCCACTGGAAAAGCTGTTGGGAGACAGATGGTAGCCTCCCGTCAAGGCCATCCAGCGTGTTCTTCAACGTGGGGTTGTTTTACCTCTGAGCGGTGCTTTTTTGCACACAATGGGCTAAGTGGCCAGGTCACAGGGACCCCGAAGTCTCAGAGAAGGTTAGGGGAGGGACCCACTGGAAAAGCTGTTAGGAGACAGATAGTAGCCTCCCGTCAAGGCCATCCAGCGTGTTCTTTAACGTGCACAGGGTATGACTCTCCCGCACACGGGGCTACGGCTTAACGTCCCATCCGACGGACGGCGGCCTTTCCAAGCCCATCGGTGTCCCCTACTGACCGTGGGCAGGGCGGGGAATCTTGCGGAGATAAATCTGAACTCTGACCCAGCTGGGACTCGAACCTGGGAACTGCAGATTACGAGCCTGGCGCGCTACCGACTGAGCCACCCCCGCCCCTATTGTTTTGGAAGAGTTCCATCAAAAGAGGATCTTGGATTCGTGGTGACTATGAAATAAAATCATAAATGGGTCTTTTTTTTTTTACATTTTAAAATGTTGAGTTTTAAAATTAAAATTGAATGCTGTTTTTTTTTTCAGAAGGAAAGCTTAAAAGTGATGGTTGTACAGTCGCTCAAAAAAATATCCGAACGCTATGGTTGATTACAGAATTGATAAAAAATATCTGGCAACAATTTTTTTTAATAGTGTGATCTGGCAACCTTCGTGTCACGTGACAAGAAGGTTGCCAGAAGACTAATTTCTAAAAGAAATCGTTGCCAGATATTTTTTATTAATTCTGTAATCAACCATAGTGTTCGGATATTTTTCAATATATATAATGCGTATGAATATATAATGCAATGAATATGGAGCGTCTGCAGTTACCATTCACAGCAAACTGGAGCGGTTGCGGTTAATGCTCACAGCACATTGGATCGTGTGAGCTCACAAAGACCTAGATCGTGTGGGCTTACTCACGGAAATATTGAGCGTGTGCAGTTACCTTTCACAGCAAACTGGAGCGTGTGCAGTAACTGCACACGCTCCAGTTTGCTGTGAACGGTAACTGGAGCGTGTACAGTTGCTGTACACGCTCCAGATATTTTTCCTGAATTCTGTAATCACGTGACACGAAGGTTGCCAGATCACTAATTTCTAAAAAAAATCGTTGCCAAATATTTTTTCTGAATTCTGTAATCAACCATAGTGTTCGGATACTTCTTTGAGCTACTGTATATGTTCGGGGAAATAATGGTAACAATAATTTGAAACCTCCTCTCTTTTTTTGCGAAGAAAAGAGGACAGAGATTTTTTATGACATATCATTTAATAGGCCATATACGTTCACTTCGTATGTAATTTCTTTAACTTTGGTCTCAGTGTTAAACCGATATGACGAAAAAATATTTACAAAACTCTATTTTTGGAATAATAAACAAGAGAGTATAAAAATTTGCATATCCTATGTCAGTATTAATGTCATAAACTTTCGCTTAATAAGTAACTCGTTACGATTGGCCCATGGGTGCGAAGATGAAAGAAATGTTATACCCTCCGTTTCATTGAGAAATAGTTAAATAAATACTCCCTCAAGAAATAATTTAATAAATACCTACTCAAGAGAAAAATTAAATAAACACCCCCTCAAGAAATAATTAAATAAATACCTCCTCAAGAAATAGTTAAATAAATACCCCCCCCCCCCTCAAGAAATAATTAAAAAAATACCTCCTCAGGAAATAATTAAATAAATACCCCCTCAAGAATAATTATATAAATACCCCCTCAGGAAAAAATTAAATAAATACCTCCTCAATAAATAATTAAATAAATACTCCTCAAGAAAAAATTAAATAAATACCTCCTCAATAAATAATTAAATAAATACTCCCTCAAGAAATAATTAAATCAATACCCCCCTCAGGAAATAATTGAATAAATTCCCCTCCTCAAGAAATAATTAAATAAATACCCGCTCAAGAAATAATTAAATAAATATCCCCTCAATAAATAATTAAATAAATACCTCCTCAAGAAATAATTAAATAAATACCTCCTCAAGAAATAATTAAATAAATCCCCCTCAAGAAATAATTAAATAAATACATCTTCAAGAAAAAATTAAATAAATACCCGCTCAAGAAAAATTAAATAAATACCCCCTCAAGAAATAATTAAATAAATACCTCCTCAAGAAATAATTAAATAAATACCTCCTCAAGAAATAATTAAATAAATACCTCCTCAGGAAATAATTAAATAAATACCTCCTCAAAAAATAATTAAATAAATACCTCCTCAAGAAATAATTAAATAAATACCCCCTCAAGAAATAATTAAATAAATACGTCCTCAAGAAATAATTAAATAAATACCTCCTCAAGAAATAATTAAATAAATACCTCCTCAAGAAATAATTAAATAAATACCTCCTCAGGAAATAATTAAATAAATACCTCCTCAAAAAATAATTAAATAAATACCTCCTCAAGAAATAATTAAATAAATACCTCCTCAGGAAATAATTAAATAAATACCTCCTCAAAAAATAATTAAATAAATACCTCCTCAAGAAATAATTAAACAAATACCCCCTCAAGAAATAATTAAATAAATACCTCCTCAAGAAATAATTAAATAAATACCTCCTCAAGAAATAATTAAATAAATACGTCCTCAAGAAATAATTAAATAAATACCCCTCCTCAAAAAATAATTAAATAAATACCTCCTCAGGAAATAATTAAATAAATACCTCCTCAAGAAATAATTAAATAAATCCCCCTCAAGAAATAATTAAATAAATACATCTTCAAGAAAAAATTAAATAAATACCCGCTCAAGAAAAATTAAATAAATACCCCCTCAAGAAATAATTAAATAAATACCTCCTCAAGAAATAATTAAATAAATACCTCCTCAAGAAATAATTAAATAAATACCTCCTCAGGAAATAATTAAATAAATACCTCCTCAAAAAATAATTAAATAAATACCTCCTCAAGAAATAATTAAATAAATACCCCCTCAAGAAATAATTAAATAAATACGTCCTCAAGAAATAATTAAATAAATACCCCCTCAAGAAATAATTAAATAAATACCCCCTCAAGAAATAATTAAATAAATACGTCCTCAAGAAATAATTAAATAAATACCCCTCCTCAAAAAATAATTAAATAAATACCTCCTCAAGAAATAATTAAATAAATACCCCCTCAAGAAATAATTAAATAAATACCCCCTCAAGAAATAATTAAATAAATACCTCCTCAAGAAATAATTAAATAAATACCTCCTCAAGAAATAATTAAATAAATACCTCCTCAAAAAATAATTAAATAAATACCTCCTCAAGAAATAATTAAATAAATACCCCCTCAAGAAATAATTAAATAAATACGTCCTCAAGAAATAATTAAATAAATCCCCCTCAAGAAATAATTAAATAAATATACCTTCAAGAAAAAATTAAATAAATACCCGCTCAAGAAAAATTACATAAATACCTCCTCAAGAAATAATTAAATAAATACCCCCTCAAGAAGTAATGAAATAAATACCCCCTTAAGCAGTTGTTTGCCACAGAGGTCTGTCAGTTTATATGCCACAGTAGAAAGTCAGAGAGCATGGCAGGATCTCAGCAGAAAAACAATCATGTCTTACCTGGGGCTCGAACCCAGGTCCCTTAGATCAGTAATCAAGAGGGTTAACCACTCCACCACAGGACGGATTACTGACAAAAAAGGAAATATTGTTTATAATCTTTATTACTCTGCGCATCATAAGCGTTCATTTGGAGCACAAATCTTTAGAATCAATTTCAATTTTAGAGACGTATGATGTCAAATAATAAAATAAATAAATAAATACCCCCTCAAGCAGCTGCTTGCCACAGAGGTTTGACAAGAGCCTGTCAGTTTATATGCCACAGTAGAAGATCTGAGAGGATAGCAGGACCTCAGCAGAAAAACGACACATACATCCATGCCTTACCCGGGGCTCGAACCCAGGTCCCGCAGATCAGTAGCCAAGCGCGCTAACCACTCGGCCACGGGACGGCCAAATGATGTCAAACCTTTTAAAAACTCCCCTTTCAAACGAAATAACTAGAAAATAAAAAAAAAATGTCGGAATACCTGTCACTCCCCACGTGATAAGTTCTCGTTGCGATTGGCCCACGGGGCTGTGCAGATATGACAAGTGAAGTATTTTGACAAATCCCAACCAACGAATGAGAAGAATGGGTAGAGAAAAAGATGACGATAACCTTGAGAAATGATGAGGGGATCTTTCTTCAAGATCCCCGATAACTACAGTTCGCTATTTGGGAGAGCCAGATCATTTGCTGCTATTTTGAGCAGCTCCAGAGGAAAAAAAAAAAATCATCCACCTCAGGTGAGTCGAAATGCTACACAGCAAAGGAAGCATGTTTTAAGTTGATGCGGTTCTGATAAGAGCTCGTGCAACGGTCGTTTCGATTCCTGGGGCTGTCGTCGTCGGGCAACCTCGTGGCATTTTGGCTCAACCCATCTGTCGATGAAATTGTGCGAGGCTCTATTCTGCAATGTTCGGAGAAGGAAGAACCGCTGGGAAGTTTCGGTGTTTCCTTTTTTGTGTGTTTGCCATTCTCGATATTGGATCGAGGGTTGTCCCGAGTTAAAGGACAAGGCTTTGCCTCTTTCGCTTAACGTCCAGGGAACATATTTACGGTGTGAAGAAGGTGGTTACAGTTCATCCATAAAATATGAAACAGCTCCAGAGAAGGCTAGTGATTGTGTAGTGTATATAGGGTGTTCCCAAAAGATCTAGTCAAACTTTCAGAACGTGTTCTACTATGAGTAGTGATGAAAAAAGTTTTTATAACACACTGGGCCAGAAACATTTCCCTTCTGAGTTTATAGTACAGTTTGAGAGAGTGAGTAAGAAAGCCTGTGAGTTAATTAGTTTTTATTTCAGTTGCGGTGTTTTACCTCTGAGCGGCACTTTTTTTGCACACCATGGGCTAAATGACCAGGTCACAATCTCCCGAAGGCTCAGATAAGGTTGGGGGACGGACCCACTGGAATAGCTGTTGGGAGACAGATGGTAGCCTCCCGTCAAGGCCATCAAGCGTGTTCTTTAATTTTGGGTTGTTTTACCTCTGAGCGGCACTTTTTTTGCACACCATGGGCTAAATGACCAGGTCACAAGGACCCCGAAGGCTCAGAGAAGGTTGGGGGAGGGGACCCACTGGAATAGCTGTTAGGAGACAGATGGTAGCCTCCCGTCAAGGCCATCGTGCGTGTTCTTTAACGTTGGGTTGTTTTACCTCTGAGCGGCACTTTTTTTGCACACCATGGGCTAAATGACCAGGTCACAAGGACCCCGAAGGCTCAGATAAGGTTGGGGGAGGGGACCCACTGGAATAGCTGTTGGGAGACAGATGGTAGCCTCCCGTCAAGGCCATCAAGCGTGTTCTTTAACGTTGGGTTGTTTTACCTCTGAGTGGCACTTTTTTTGCACACCAATGGCTAAATGGCCAGGTCACATGGACCCCGAAGGCTCAGAGAAGGTTGGGGGAGGGGACACACTGGAACAGCTGTTGGGAGACAGATGGTAGCCTCCCGTCAAGGCCATCCAGCGTGTTCTTTAACGTTGGGTTGTTTTACCTCTGAGCGGCACTTTTTTTGCACACCATGGGCTAAATGACCAGGTCACAAGGACCCCAAAAGCTCAGATACGGTTGGGGGAAGGGACCCACTGGAATAGCTGTTAGGAGACAGATGGTAGACTCCCGTCAAGGCCATCAAGCGTGTTCTTTAACGTTGGGTTGTTTTACCTCTGAGCGGCACTTTTTTTTTTTTTTTTGCACACCATGTCACGTGACACGAAGGTTACCAGATCACTAATTCCTAAAAAAAATCGTTGCCAGATATTTTTTCCTAATCTTGTAATCATCCATAGTGTCCGGATACTTTTTTGAGCGGCTGTACGTTAAAGAACCCGTTGGATGACCTTGACGGGTGTCTACGATCTGTCTCCTAACATATATCTAATGAGTCCTCTTCCTCCTACCATCTCTGAGCCCTTCGGGATCCTTGTGATCTACCGATTTAGCAAATTGTGGTCTCAGAGGTAAACAACTCAACTACTAATATAAATTCAAAACTAATACACAGTAAAACCTGAAATGCATTTACTCTTCTGACGCCCATTATATCGTTAGGCCTCAAGCTGGAGCTTTGTTAGTTTATGCTTATATCCGATGTTCTGCATTTAGTACATATTTTTGTAAAACTCCCCCCCCCCCAAAAAAAAAAATAAAACAGAGTGGGAGTTGCTTAGTTGATAACGCGCCAGGCTCGTATTCTGTAGTTCCAAGGTTCGAGTCCCAGCTAGTTCAGCGTTGAGATTTATCTCCGCATAACTCCTCGCCGTGCCTACGATCAGTAGGGGACACCGATGGGCTTGGAAAGGCCGCCGTCCGTCGGATGGGACATTAAGCCGTGGCCCGTGTGTGGGAGATCAATACACTGTGCACGTTAAAGAACACTGGATGGCCTTGACGGGAGGCTACCATCTGTCTCCCAACAGCTGTTCCAGTGGGTCCCATCCCCCAACCTTCTCTGAGCCTTCGGGGTCCTTGTGACCTGGCCATTTAGCCCATAGTGTGCAAAAAAAGTGCCTCTCAGAGGTAAAACAATCCAACGTTAAAGAACACGCTTGATGGCCTTGACGGGAGGGTACCATCTGTCTCCCAACAGCTGTTCCAGTGGGTCTCCTCCCCCAACCTTCTCTGAGCCGTCGGGGACCTTGTGACCTGGCCATTTAGCCATGGTGTGCAAAAATAGTGCCGCTCAGAGGGAAAACAACCCAACGTTAAAGAACACGCCGAATGGCCTTGACGGGAGGCTACCATCTGTCTCCCAACAGCTGTTCCAGTGGGTCCCCTCCCCCCAACCTTCTCTGAGCCTTCGGGGTCCTTGTCACTGGCCATTTAGACCATTGTGTGCAAAAAAGTGCCGCTCAGAGATAAAACAACCAACAACCAACCAACCCAAAAAAACATGGAAAGGTACTAAAGATGTGTGTTCCGTATCAACTCCCTTTAGTGGAACAAATGGTGCAATAGAAAATATTTATTGCTTTGCACAATATTCTGCTCGTTTGAGATTGAAATTTTGTCTCAAGGATTGCACATCACCATTAATTAATAACTGTCTAAAGACATGTTTATGCTAGAACGTACCAAAACGGAACTCTGAAACTTTCAGTTATTTCTCACGTTGGATGTTCGGCTCTGTTATGGCCAAATGGCATGCATACCAAATCTTGTATTGCCGAAAGCATTTCGTTCTAACAAGTGGCCTTGACGGAAAAATAATTGGGTTTGCATCTCAAATGAGTTTGCACCAGCTGAAACTCGCAACTGATTTTCCAAAGGCTTTTGGAGTGGGTTGTTTTACCTCTGAGCGGCACTTTTTTGCCAACAATGGGCCAAATGGCCAGGTCACAAGGACCCCGAAGGCTCAGAGAAGGTTGGGGGGAGGAGACCCACTGGAACAGCTGTTGGGAGACAGATGATAGCCTCCCGTCAAGGCCATCCAGCATGATCGTTAACGTTGGGTTGTTTTACCTCTGAGCAGCACTTTTTTGCATATCATGGGCTAAATGGCCAGGTCACAAGGACCCCGAAGGCTCAGAGAAGGTTGGGGGAAGAGACCCACTGGAACAGCTGTTAGGAGACAGATGATAGCCTCCCGTCAAAGCCATCCAGCATGATCGTTAACGTTGGGTTGCTTTACCTCTGAGCAGCACTTTTTTGCATATCATGAGCTAAATGGCCAGGTCACAAAGACCCAGAAAGCTCAGAGAAGGTTGAGGGAGGGGACCCACTGGAAGAGCTGTTGGGAGACAGATGGTAGCCTCCCGTCAAGGCCATCCAGCGTGTTCTTTATCGTGCACAGAGTATGTCTTTCCCGCACACGGCGCCACGGGTTAACGTCCCATCCGACGGACGGCGACCTTTCCAAGCCCCCTACTGATCATGATGAGCAAGGCGGGGAGTTTGGCGGAGATAAATCTCAACGCTGACCCAGATGGGACTCGAACTTTTTCAAAGGCTCAAGAAATGTTTCTGTTACATTTAGTGCGGGGGCAGGAGGTGGCTCAATCGGTAGCGCGCCATCTCGCAATCTGTAGTTCCCAGGTTCGACTCCCGCTTGGGCCAGCGTTGAGATTTATCTTTGCAAAACTCTCCGCCCTGCCCTCGGTCAGTAAGGGACACCCATGGGCTTAGAAAGGCCAACGTCAGTCGGATGTGACGTTAAGCCGTGGCGCCGTGTGCGAGTTGGGTTGTTTTACCTCTGAAAGGCACTTTTTTGGTTCACAATGGACTATATGACAAGGTCACAAGGACCCCGAATGGTCAAAGAAGGTTTGGGGGAGAGGACCCGTTGGAACAGCTGATAGCCTCCCTTCAATGCCATCTACCTTGTTCTTTAACGTGCAGAAGGTATGGCTCACCCGCACCCGGTTTCCACGACTTTTCTTCCCATCCGACGGACGGCGGCCTTACCGAGCCCATCAATGTCTGCTACTGACAAAGGGCAGGGCGTGGAATTTTGCAGAAATAAATCTCAACGCTGGCCCAGATGGGACTCGAACATGGGAACTTCAGATTATGAGCCTTGCGCGCTACCGACTGAGCCCCCACCCCCCGGCTGCCGTGTGAGGGAGAGCCATAATCCGTGCACATTAAAGAACACGCTGGATGGCCTTGACGGGAGGCTACCATTCGTCTCCTGACAGCTGCTCCAGTGGGTCCTCTCCCCCAAACTTCTCCGAGCCTTCGGGGTCCACGTTTTGCAAAATTAGCCCATGGTATGCAAAAAAAGTGCCGCTCAGTGGTAAAACAACCCAACGTTAAAGAATACGCTGGATGGCCTTGACGGGAGGCTACCATCTGTTTTCCAACAGCTGTTCCAGTGGGTCCCCTCCTACAACCTTCTCTGAACCTTCGGGGTCCTTGTGACCTGGCCATTTAGCCCATGGTGTGCAAAAAAGTGCCGCTCAGAGGTAGAACAACCCAACGTTAAAGAACATGCTGGATGGCCTTGACGGGAGGCTACCATTCGTCTCCTAACAGCTGCTCCAGTGGGTCTTCTCCCCCAATGTTCTCTAAGCCGTCGGGGTCCATGTTATGCAAAATTAGCCCATGGTATGTAAAAAAAGTGCCGCTCAGAGGTAAAACAACCCAACGTTAAAGTATAAGCTGGATGGCCTTGACGGGAGTCTACCATCTGTCTCCCAACAGCTGCTCCAGTTGGTCCTCTCCCCCAATCTTCTCTGAACCATCGGGGTCCTTGTGACCTGGCCATTTAGCCCTTTGTGTGCAAAAACGTATCGCCTAGAGGTAAACTCCCCGCCCTGCCCACAGTCAGTAGGGGACACCGATGGCTTGGAAAGGCCGCCGTCCGTCGTATGGGTAGACGTGGCCCTGAGTTTGTGAAGGAGAGCCATACCTCGTGTACGTTAAAGAACACGCTGGATGGCCTTGACGGGAGGCTGCCATCCGTCTCCTAACAGCTGTCCAGTGGATCCTCTCCCCCAACCTTCTCTCAGCATTCGAGGTCCTTATGACCTAGCCATTTAGCCCATTGTGTGAAAAAAGTACCACTCAGGGATAAAGCACCCCAATCCAAATCGGTTCGAAACCAGGCAATTTTGGTGTGGCAGGCCCTTTAGGGCTGGTCGATTGAGAGGTTGCAATCGCATCATTATAACCATAGGATTTACGGAAGTTATCAATCTATACTACGTTATTTGTGAATAAATATGTGCTTTATAAAAATATGCTTTGTACTAAACATGGAATGGTGCGTGAAAGTTAGTGGCCTGACCGACTGACACGCTGCGATCGCTTCATTATAACCATAGGATTTATGGGAATTACCCATCTGTATTTCTGCAAAATTCCCCGCCCTGCCCACGGTCAGTAGGGGACACCGATGGACTTGGAAAGCCGTCGTCCGTCGGATGGGACGTTAGGCCGTGGCACCGCGTGCGGAGAGTCATACCCTGCGCACGTTAAAGAACACGCTGGATGGCCTTGACGCGAGGCTACCATCTGTCACCCAACAGCTGTTCCAGTGGGTCCCCTCCTACAACCTTCTCTGAATCTTCGGAGTCCTTGTGACCTGGCCATTTAGCCCATGGTGTGCAAAGAAGTGCCGCTCAGAGGTAAAACAACCCAACGTTAAAGAACACCCTGAATGGCCTTGACGGGAGGCTACCATCTGTCACCCAACAGCTGTTCCACTGGGTCCCCTTCCTCAACATTCTCTGAATCTTCGGGGTCCTTGTGACCTGGCCATTTATCCCATGGTGTGCAAAGAAGTGCCGCTCAGAGGTAAAACAACCCAATGTTAAAGAACACGCTGGATGGCTTTGACGGGAGGCTACCATCTGTCACCCAACAGCTGTTCCAGTGGGTCCCCTCCCTCAACCTTCTCTGAGCCTTCGGGGTCCTTGTGACCTGGCCATTTAGCCCATGGTGTGCAAAGAAGTGGCGCTCAAATGTAAAACAACCCAATCCAACCGTGCACATTAGAGAACACGCTGGATGACTTTGACAGCAGGCTGTAATCTGTCTCCTGAAAGCTTTCCAGCAGATCATCCCCCAACATTCTCTGAACCCTTGGGGTCCTTATAACCAGGCCATTTAACCCATTATGTAATAAAAAGTGCCACAACGACAGGAGAAACGAAATATCCGGGAATTTTTTTAGTTTGCGTATTTTAGCCGCTGCAATTCATTCCTTAGACCAGTGGTTCTCAACCTTTTATGCTTCACGTACCCCCTGGAAATGTGTATGTAACTGGCGTACCCCTTGTATAGATAGATAAAACTATAGTTATAGTATAACAATGGGATTAAAATAAAACATATATATCAGTGGTTCTCAATCTTTTATGCTTCACGTACCCCCTGGAAATGTGTATGTAACTGGCATACCCCTTGTATAGATAGATAAAACTATGTTATAGTATAACAATGGGAATAAACATATATATCAGTGGTTCTCAACCTTTTATGCTTCACGTACCCCCTGGAAATGTGTATGTAACTGGCGTACCCCTTGTATAGATAGATAAAACTATAGTTATAGTATAACAATTTGATTAAAATAAAACATATATATCAGTGGTTCTCAACCTTTTATGCTTCACGTACCCCCTGGAAATGTGTATGTAACTGGCGTACCCCTTGTATAGATAGATAAAACTATAATTATAATATAACAATGGAAATAAAATATATATATATCAGTGGTTCTCAACCTTTTATGCTTCACATACCCCCTGGAAATGTGTATGTAACTGGCGTACCCCTTGTATAGATAGATAAAACTATAGTTATAGTATAACAATGGGAATAAAATAAAACATATATATCAGTGGTTCTCAACCTTTTATGCTTCACATACCCCCTGGAAATGTGTATGTAACTGGCGTACCCCTTGTATAGATAGATAAAACTATAGTTATAGTATAACAATGGGAATAAAATAAAACATATATATCAGTGGTTCTCAACCTTTTATGCTTCACGTACCCCCTGGAAATGTGTATGTAACTGGCGTACCCCTTGTATAGATAGATAAAACTATAGTTATAGTATAACAATGGGAATAAAATAAAACATATATATCAGTGGTTCTCAACCTTTTATGCTTCACGTACCCCCTGGAAATGTGTATGTAACTGGCGTACCCCTTGTATAGATAGATAAAACTATGTTATAGTATAACAATGGGAATAAAATAAAACATATATATCAGTGGTTCTCAACCTTTTATGCTTCACGTACCCCCTGGAAATGTGTATGTAACTGGCGTACCCCTTGTATAGATAGATAAAACTATAGTTATAGTATAACAATGGGAATAAAATAAAACATATATATCAGTGGTTCTCAACCTTTTATGCTTCACGTACCCCCTGGAAATGTGTATGTAACTGGCGTACCCCTTGTATAGATAGATAAAACTATAGTTATAGTATAACAATGGGAATAAAATAAAACATATATATCAGTGGTTCTCAACCTTTTATGCTTCACGTACCCCCTGGAAATGTGTATGTAACTGGCGTACCCCTTGTATAGATAGATAAAACTATGTTATAGTATAACAATGGGAATAAACATATATATCAGTGGTTCTCAACCTTTTATGCTTCACGTACCCCCTGGAAATGTGTATGTAACTGGCGTACCCCTTGTATAGATAGATAAAACTATAGTTATAGTATAACAATGGGAATAAACATATATATCAGTGGTTCTCAACCTTTTATGCTTCACGTACCCCCTGGAAATGTGTATGTAACTGGCGTATCTCTTGTATAGATAGATAAAACTATAGTTATAGTATAACAATGGGAATAAAATATAACATATATATCAGTGGTTCTCAACCTTTTATGCTTCACGTACCCCCTGGAAATGTGTATGTAACTGGCGTACCCCTTGTATAGATAGATAAAACTATAATTATAATATAACAATGGAAATAAAATATATATATATCAGTGGTTCTCAACCTTTTATGCTTCACATACCCCCTGGAAATGTGAATGTAACTGGCGTACCCCTTGTATAGATAGATAAAACTATAGTTATAGTATAACAATGGGAATAAAATAAAACATATATATCAGTGGTTCTCAACCTTTTATGCTTCACATACCCCCTGGAAATGTGTATGTAACTGGCGTACCCCTTGTATAGATAGATAAAACTATAGTTATAGTATAACAATGGGAATAAAATAAAACATATATATCAGTGGTTCTCAACCTTTTATGCTTCACGTACCCCCTGGAAATGTGTATGTAACTGGCGTACCCCTTGTATAGATAGATAAAACTATAGTTATAGTATAACAATGGGAATAAAATAAAACATATATATCAGTGGTTCTCAACCTTTTATGCTTCACGTACCCCCTGGAAATGTGTATGTAACTGGCGTACCCCTTGTATAGATAGATAAAACTATAGTTATAGTATAACAATGGGAATAAAATAAAACATATATATCAGTGGTTCTCAACCTTTTATGCTTCACGTACCCCCTGGAAATGTGTATGTAACTGGCGTACCCCTTGTATAGATAGATAAAACTATAGTTATAGTATAACAATGGGAATAAAATAAAACACTGAACTTTGTTACTAGGGTTGGGTTGTTTTACCTCTGAGCGGCACTTTTTTGCACACCATGGGCGAAATAGCCAGGTCACATGGACCCCGAAGGCTCAGAGAATTTTGGAAGAGGGGACCCACTGGAACAGGTGTTGGGAGACAGATGGTAGCCTCCCGTCAAGGCCATCCAGCGTGTTCTTTAACGTGCACAGGGTATGGCTCTCCCGCACACGGGGCCACGGCTTCACGTCACACCCGACGGACGGCGGCCTTTCCAAGTCCATCGGTGTCCCCTACTGACCGTGGGCAGGGAATTTTGGGGAGATAAATCTCAACGGTGACCCAGCTGGGACTCGAACCTGGGAACTACAGATTACGAGCCTGGCGCGCTACCGACTGAGCCACCCCCGCCCCAACTTTGTTACTAGATCTAGCGGGTTTTGAGCTCTCACGGCGTACCCCAAAAGATTTTACCGCGTATCCCACGTTTAGAACCCCTTCCTTAGATCAATAACCTTCTAACTTTATTATTAAAACAATTGGCTTAAATTTTAAAAAGCAACAAATATGACATACTACCTATTCGACTTTTTTCCAATTTATTTCCTTGCTTGATAAGTGTCTCCAAGCTCGATCCATAGGGAACTTCTACTGTTTCATTGCAAAAGAAAAACTAATATATCAACTGACATTGTTTGATTTTCATGTGGTAACTTCACGAGGTAATCCATTCGCATATTGCTAACTGTGAAATCTGAAAAAAAAAACAATGAATCTAATCGTAACGACAAAATTTTAATCGCATAGTTTACAAATTGGTCTTTCATAAAACATCTAATGATACAAAACAAATACAAGTCCAGGGAATAACTCATCTACTGAAAAGACGAAAACCCTTGCCTAATTGTCTCTGGTAATTTGGTCGTTAAAAAATAACAGCTTTTCAAATTAGTCATTTAAATTAAAAGTCCTATCTTAGTAACTGCGAAAAATACTGCCAAAGTTGTTTATATCGCTACTGTACCTCTGTTTCTATCACCTTTTCTCTACCCATTGTTTATTCCTCGTATCAACAGTAAAAAAATCTCAAAAACATTAACAATCACGAAACAAATAACTTTTTAAGTCAAAAGTTTTTTCTCTGTGATAATAGCAAAAAGGTCCCTAAAGACCCTCAGCGCAATCACAGTGATATTAATGAAGTACTGCCTGACGTTAACATCATGCTTACTGGAAACCATTCTTTGAAAGAAGAACACAAAAACAAACCAAAGGCCATTAATCGTGCCTTGTTAGAATTCCCACCAATTTGTTTCTTTCACAAAACACTTCGCATTTCCCACTTCTTTTTCTTCCCAGCGATCTATATCTTATTCCAGTTGTTCCAACTCACAAAAGCTCGATTCCTGGACTGTAAGATCGATCGAATGGGTCACATAATGCGAAATAAATGGGGAATCTCTGCGGGATTAACCGTTATAAAAGAATCAATTCCTGTCGCCTCTTTCCGTTATGAGATGCAAATTACCCCGTCGTCGTGTCCTCTGTCACCTACGGGTCTTCCAGTAATTTTCTCCAACCTCCTCGAACGAGAAATTCAATCTGCTTTTTGTTAGACCGCTTTTATAGTTTCAAGTTCTTAGCGATTTCTTTGTATGCGAATGGATTCATGGATTGTAAAGACAGGAACGCATTACTACTATGGAGTGCACAGAACTAGAAAGAGAGGAATAATAAATGTTGTTTCTACTTGCCAAATAACTTTACGTCTCAGAATAATGCGACTGGAAAGAGATAAAGTTTATGATCGATATAAAATTCATTATTAGGTTTTTTCACTGGTTTTGGGAATGTTGATTTTTCACTGGTTTGTGAATTTACTAGCCGAAAGTATGTCACTGGAGATAACATTATTTTAATCAAATAATTTATTTGCAATAAAGTTATTTTAAAGGCTAGACTTCTTTCTTCTTAGAAGCATTATTTTGTTTCTTGCTGTATCAATAGAAAGACAGATTCTCAGTTTCAAACTTCTAAACTTTTTATGCCACTAAAAGAAAATTAACGATCTATAACACTCGTCCCCATCGGGAGTGTTTTAGAATTCTGTGAAGTTGTTTGGTTTGTTAAACTAATAATGGGGGCGCTCTCCTCATATAGTTTGATTAACTTTATACAGAAAAATATCTTTTATTTCCACGTATTGAGGAAAAAAGGTTTGAGAACCGTTGATCTAAACAAAATCTTTTTAAATCTCGATTTTCAACAATATTTTTTCAGTAATAATCAACGAGATGGAAGCTTTATCAAGTTGTTTGCTTCGTCCAAATCGGAAGTTAATTTATTGCCCATAATCTTAAAAGTTACTTCAGATACAAAAGTTTTACCAAACTTCACCTTTCTTTTCCAAAAGTTTCCACAACCGACTGTTTTTAATTTTGATTACTAAGTTTAAAATCAAGAGGCGCTACTGTTGCCTATTACATCTTCCGTAACTTTACATGCTGAACAAATACATATCTGATAGAAACCGAAATTTTGTAGATTTAATATTTATTTCCATATGACATTTTCAAAAAGGAGATAGCGTTTGGTTTCTGATTGAAAGAACATGAGCATAAAAGCAATTTTCGCTGGATATAATCAATGAACACACATTGGAATAATGAAAATACAATAATTTCTGTGTGTTGATTAATTTTTATTTATTATTTCGCTCCTTCCTCTAGTCGAGCTCAACTTTTGGCTGTACGAAAAATAATTTTTCGCTGTTAGATTCTTTGGAAATCACTTCTTTTTTCAAACATGTTTAAAATGCGTCTTTGAGATATTAATATTTCGTTCTTCCCCTCCCACTTCCTAACCCTACTGAACTTTTTTTTTAATTTTAAGCCGTTCATGGCCTTCTCTACAATTCTGTAGCAACTCATTGTTTCAAAGAACAAATAGCAAGATACAGACTCAAAGTTATGCAAAAGCATTAATTGACACAAGCACTGTCCGTGAACGGGGCAGCAGAGTATTTAACGGACCCTTGCGCACACAATTAGCAGGCCTATATTTTCCCTTAAAGGGCAAGGCCTATATTTTCCCTTAAAGATTGGACTTACAGAAATTCCAATATGAAAACGGGATAACCACCAGGGTGCCCTAAGCACCCCAGTTGCTGGGTGATTGTGCCATCCCTACCTGTAAACACGCCCATTTTTCTTTCGTGACACTGCAATATAGTTGGGCTCAGTTCTTAACCTCTGAGCAGCACTATTTTGCACACACTGGGCTAAATGGCCAGATCACAAGAGCTCAGAAAAAGTTAGAAAGTAGAACAGCTGTTGGGAGACAGATGGTCACACTCTCGTCAAGGCCATCCAGTGTGTTCTTCAACGTGCACAGGGTATGGCTCTCCCACATGGCTCTCCGCTTAACGTCCCATCCGATGGACGGCGGTCTTTCCAAGCCCAGTAGAAAAAGTTAGAAAGTAGAGAAGGGCAGATGGAAGACTCTCATCAAGACTATCTAGTTGGGTTGTTTTACCTCTGAACGCCCCCCCCCCCCCCGATAGGGGACCACCTTGTCGTGGTGGGGGGGCCTAGGGCCCAGCAACCCGGCTGAAGGCTGTGCCGACCGGGTTGGGCGCCGGTTGGACATGGCCAAGGCCAACCGAGGTTGAAGACGCTGCTGGCCGGCTTGATTGCCGGTCGGGTGGTGACGGCGTCGGAGACCTCACTTTCAGGGACCTTGGGTGGTCAGTTCGACGGCTCGGTCGAAAGGTTCCTCCTGCCTAGTAGGCACGAGCCGTCCAAAAAGTCTGGGTCCTACTAAGAGTCTCCACCCCGGGTGCCGATCGAGCTTGGATCTTTATATCCTTGCACATTTGCAAACCGGGGAATAGATTAAAGTTAGGTTTCTTCCGGTGGTTAGCTTTCCTTCTATAGGACTGCTGCCATGTGAGGCCGGGGTTGAGGTGCGCCTATAGGGCGTATTCCTTGCCCCCGGCTCTAGATAGTCATGGCTTTTCTTTAACTAGGTAGTGCTGTCAGGCGGAACCGGGAATTGCCGTGGTTGCACAAGATCGCAACATAGAGATCAATTACCTCTGAACGCACTTTTTGCACACAGTGGGCTAAATGGCCAGGTCACAAGGACCCTGAAGGCTCAGAGAAGGTTGGGGGAGGGGACCCACTGGAACATCTGTTGGGAGACAGATGGTAGCCTCCCGTCAAGGCCATCCAGCGTGTTCTTTAACCTGCACAGAGTATGGCTCTCCCGCACACGGGCCACGGCTTAACGTCCCATCCGACGAACGGCGGCCTTTCCAAGCTCATAGGTGTCCCCTACTGACCGTGGGCAGGGCGGGGAATTTTGCGGAGATAAATCTCAACGCTGACCCAGCTGGGACTCGAACCTGGGAACTACAGATTACGAGCCTGGCGCACTACCGACTGAGCCACCCCCACCCAACTATTGGTAAGAAACCCTTTACTCCCATGCACCTGTGTTAGCAAATTTTTACTGTGAGGGAGGGGTTGATAGTAGAGTGCCAGGCTCACAATCTGCAGTTCCTAGGTTAGAGTTCCAACTGTTGGAAGGACGTTAAGCTGTGACTTCATGTGCAGGAGTGCCTTATTCTGCGCACTGAAGAAAACAATGAATGGCCACTGAACAGGGGATTATCCTCTATGTCTCAACAACTGTCCAGTGAGTTACCTTGCCATCACCTTCTCTTAGCCCTCGAGACTTGGCAGTTTAGTCCTTTGTAGGCAAAATATTATCCCTCAGAAGTAAAACTCAACCTTAATTCATCACCGCAATATACACGCTGAAACTTGGTTATGTTGACATTTTCCTGTGTTTAAACTGCCATCTCATGCAATGATCTTGCATGAAACCAGGAGCATAACTATGGGGGGATGGGAGAGGTCCCCCCCCAAAGTAAATAGGAGTTGGCAAAATTTGAAGCGACTTGGTAAAATACAGGAGTTGTGAAAATTGCAATTTTTGTTTTTGCTAAATCAAGGGTAGTTGGCAAAATCTAGCTTCCTTTAGTTTACGCTTTCGTCCACCATTGCTTTTTGCAGATGATGTCTTCCCTTTAGATTCCCATGCAAATATGACTTTGGAAACTGTTGCTCATGAAACGTTAGCAAGTTCGATGTCTCAGTGACCGAAGCTGCTGCCAAAATGCACAATAATCATGTCCCTTTCAAAATCCCTAAATCTTTTCTCAATAGCATACTATCGATAATTACATTCAGTTTGGCTGAGGCACCCTTATAAACATGATGCAAAGCATTCTGGGATGTCAGTTCCATGCCTTTGTTAATGGCACATAGACTGTTGCTGTTTAGCCTATGCCAAAGACTTTCCACAAACCTCGGATGTTTCCATTTTTCTCTCCATTATTTGTATATATGGAGGGCGTTCAAAAAATTCTTGACACGTTTATAGCTTTGCACTCTTTTGGGTTTTATCTCTGAGCGGATCTTTTTTTGCACACCATGGGCTAAATGGCCAGGTCGCAAGGACGCCGAAGGCTCAGAGAAGGTTGAGGGAGGGGACCCACTGGAACAGCTGTTGGGAGACGGATGGTCACTCTCTCGTCAAGGCCATCCAGTGTGTTCATGAACGTGCACAGGGTATAGCTCTCCGCTTAACGTGGTGGGGCTTAGTCGGTAGCGAGCTAGGCTCGTAATCTGTAGCTCCCAGGTTCGAGTCCCAGCTGGGTCAGCATTGAGATTTATCTCCGCAAAACTCCTCGCCCTGCCCATGGTCAGTAGGGGACACCGATGGGATTGGAAAGGCCAATGTCCGTCGGATGGGACATTAAGCCGTGGCTCCATGTGCGGGAGAGCCATAACCTGTGCACGTTAAAGAACATGCTGGATGGTCTTGACGGGAGGCGACCGTCTGTCTCCCAACAGCTGTTCCAGTGGGTCCCCTCCCCCCAACCTTCTCTGAGCCTTTGGGGTCCATGTGACCTGGCCATTTAGCTCATGATGTGCAAAAAAGTGCCGTTCAGAGGTAAAACAACCCAACGTTAAAGAACACGCTGGATGGCCTTGACGGGAGGCTACCATCTGTCTCCCAACAGCTGTTCCAGTGGGTCCCCTCCCCCAACCTTCTCTGAGCCTTCGGGGTCCATGTGACCTGGCCATTAACCCCATTGTGTGCAAAAATGTGCCGCTCAGAGGTAAAACAACCCAACGTTAAAGAACACGCTGGATGGCCTTGACGGGAGGCTACCATCTGTCTCCCATCAGTTGTTCCAGTGGGTCCCCTCCCCCAACCTTCTCTGAGCCTTCGGGGTCCATGTGACCTGGCCATTTAGCCCATGGTGTGCAAAAAAAGTGCCGCTCAGAGGTAAAACAACCCAACCCGCTTAGCGTCCCATCCGACGGACGGCGACCTTTCCAAGCCCAGCAGATTTGCACCTGCTCGTCCGCAGTTAACGAGCTACAACTAGTAGGACAGCTTCTAAACTTGTTTTTAGGTGTTAAAAGCAAAGGCCGTATCATCGTTTCTCTCTTTGCTGGCAGTGCGTCAAGTTCGGTCTGTGAAAACTGTGCATTGCTGATCCTACTAAAGACGGAAAGATTTTACATTTTGATAAGGATACTGCTTGGGAACGACGTGAAAAATTCTTGTCAATTTCTTACAAGTATATGGGGATCGTACCTGTTAGTATGGCACTGTTATAGGATGAATGCACAAATCGTACCTGTTAGTATGGCACTGTTATAGGATGGATGCACAAATTTCAAGGACAGAAAAGCTTCGAAGATCTCCCTCATGCAGGAAGACCGAAGGTGGCCGTGAACAAAAGAACCATCGCTGCTCTTCGTGAACTCGTTAAGGAAAATCCACATATCAATGTTTCAAGTAACGAGTTTGAATGGCAATGTATCGATTGGCAGTGTGGAAACAATTATTCATCAACATTTCAAATTCCAAAAAATCAGTGTCAAATGGGTACTGAGGTCACATAGTCATACATTCACAAACAGAACAGTAAAAAAGGGCTAGAATCGACTCCTGCAAGAAAATGCTGGTAATGTCTGAACTTAGTGCACCCAAACGGTTAACATTGTCACAGGGTTGGGTTGTTTTACCTCTGAGCGGCACTTTTTTGCACACCATGGGCTAAATGGCCAGGTCACATGGACCCCGAAGGCTCAGAGAAGGTTGGGGGAGGGGACCCACTGTAACAGCTGTTGGGAGACAGATGGTAGCCTCCCGTCAAGGCCATCCAGCGTGTTCTTTAACGTTGGGTTGTTTTACCTCTGAGCGGCACTTTTTTGCACACCATGGGTTAAATGGCCAGGTCACATGGACCCCGAAGGCTCAGAGAAGGTTGAGGGAGGGGACCCATTGGAACAGCTGTTGGGAGACAGATGGTAGCCTCCCGTCAAGGATATCCAGCGTGTTCTTTAACGTGCACAGGGTATGGCTCTCCCGCACACGGGGCCACGGCTTAACGTTCCATCCGACGGACGGCGGCCTTTCCAAGCCCATCGGTGTCCCCTACTGACCGTGGGCAGGGCGGGGAATTTTGCGGAGATAAATCTCAACGCTGACCCAGCTGGGACTCGAACCTGGGAACTACAGATTACGAGCCTGGCGCGCTACCGACTGAGCCACCCCCGCCCATCAGAATTTGGAAAAAAAAAATGTGTATGCAATTGGTTATTTGATTTATACTGACTTATAATGAATTAATTAAATCGGTCAAGAACAATAACAACCTCACACAAAATTTAAATTTCAGAATTTTTTTATTCTACACATTAAAAATGACAGTCATTAAAGTTATCACATTATAGATTAGTTATATACAAATATTGGATACTGGACTTCAAACAGTAGGATCCACGTGTTTTGAAAATAAAACTGCAACTTAAATGCAAAATAAAAATCGTAAAGAGATAGATTACAGACTTGGCTGTAAGCTCTAAAATAATTTTAGAGCAAACTCTCTAATTCAAATTAATAATGCATATTTTTGCATGACAATCAACTAATTTGAATAGCAAGATGTCTTCAGCAGCAAAATATTTCTTAAAAGTGTCAATAAATTACTTGATAATTTAAGAATTAAAAAAAAAAAGCTTGGGAAAAAAATACTGATAATCTAGCCTTCCACATGAGCAGTGCCAAGTTACAGTTCAGCTGAAAAATTTCGTTTCGATGAGAATCGAACCTCAAGCTATTATCTATTGATAAAATGTTTCGGCAAAAAAAACAGTTCAGCTAAAACTGAATCTTAAGCTGAATTGTCATTTTTCGTAACATTTTATCAGCAGATCATAGTTTGAGTTGGGTTGGGTTGTTCTACCTCTGAGCGGCACTTTTTTTGCACACCATGGGCTAAATGGCCAGGTCACATGGACCCCGAAGGCTCAGAGAAGGTTGGGGGAGGGGACCCGCTGGAACAGATGTTGGGAGACACATGGTAGCCTCCCGTCTAGGCCATCCAGCGTGTTCTTTAACGTGCACAGGGTATGGCTCTCACGCACACGGGGCCACGGATTAACGTCCCATCCGACGGACGACGGCCTTTCCAAGCCCATCGGTGTCCCCTACTGACCATGGGCAGGGCGGGGAATTTTGCGGAGATAAATCTCAACGCTGACCCAGCTGGGACTCGAACCTGGGAAGTACAGATTACGAGACTGGCGCGCTACCGACTGAGCCACCCCCACCCCACCTATTCTAGCATAGCATTATATGCCATAGTAGAAGATCTGGGAAGATGGCAGGACCTCAGCAGATAAACGACACACATCCATGCCTTAACCCGGGGCTCGAACCCGGTCCCATTAGATCAGTGTCTCGCAAACTTTTTTACTCTGCGGCACACTGAATCTAATTTTTTTCCACGGCACACCAAAAAAAATTTTTTGATGGTTACGTAAAAAGAGGAAAATTGAAGTTTCGTCAAATCCCAGTTGATAAAAACTGACAGATTTTTATTAAAGCATGTTGATAACACAAGTCAAGTCAAAATGAAATCTTTGGAATATCTAGTGTCAATGTGAAAATCTCTCGCGGCACAAAGTTTGCGAGACACTGCATTAGATCAATAGCCAAGCGTGCTAACCACTCGGCCACGGGACGGCATAAGCAGACTAACTTAAGAAAACAAACTATTCTGCAGCCTACTAATGGAACAGTAAGTTTAACTTTAAGCATCCTTGTTATATGCAAAGCACCAATTCCGAAATTGTGATACACATAGCATCTGCCAGTGGCATAAAAGTTCAGTGTCAGCATTCATTCACAAATAGATTTTCACAAAGCACAAGATGATTAGTCTAACCTGAAAACAGCATTCCTACTTATTCAGGTCTGCCCTAAAACTCAGTTCTGGTAAAACACACAATATGCACTGTATTCGAACATATCATCCACAATGTCCACTGTATCATAGTGCACTTACTCAGTTCACAAGATAGGAAGATATAGAGTTGGGTTGGGTTGTTTTACCTCTGAGCGGCACTTTTTTGCACACCATGGGCTAAATGGCCAGGTCACATGGACCCCGAAGGCTCAGAGAAGGTTGGGAGAGGGGACCCACTGGAACAGCTGTTGGGAGACAGATGGTAGCCTCCCGTCAAGGCCATCCAGCATGTTCTTTAACGTGCACAGGGTATGGCTCTCCCGCACACGCGGCCACGGCTTAACGTTCTATCCGATGGATGGCAGCCTTTCAAAGCCCATCGGTGTCCCCTACTGACCGTGGGCAGGGCGGAGAGTTTTGCGGAGATAAATCTCAACGCTGACCCAGCTGGGACTCGAACCTGGGAACTACAGATTACGAGCCTGGCGCGCTACCGACTGAGCCACCCCCGCCCCTAGGAAGATATAGAGATGCTATTTTTTTGGTACTACCTATTTTATTCACACCTCATTTGAAAATACTTTTTTCATTAGCAAAAAGATATTCAAAAAGATATTTCAAAAATAATTCATATTTAACTAGTACTGGCAAAAAAAATTACTACTTCATATAGTCCTATACACTTGATATCTCAGGAAACTGAACCTTAAGTCAAACTATTGTGCTATATTTTTACCTCCTTAGATACTTTTTCATTCTAAGTGAATCCCCATTCACCCAACACCTTAGCTAATAAGGTACCATGGCCTGTCTGATGACAAATATATATTTCTTTAGTCACTATTACTTGAGTGTGTATATATGTGAAAAAGAATGGAAAAGAACTCAAAAGGACGAGGATTTAATATATCAGCAGGTCGTCCTGTGGCCGAGTGGTTAGCGCACTTGGCTACTGATCTACGGGACCTGGGTTCGAGCCTCGGATAAGGCATGGATGTTTGTGCTGTTTTTCTGCTGAGGTCCTGCCATCCTCTCAGACCTTCTACTGTGGCATATAGACTGACAGGCTCCTGTCAGACCTCTGTGGCAAGCAGCTGCTTGAGGGGGTATTTATTTTATTTATTATGGGTTTGAGTCCTACTACTGACAAAATTAAATCTTCCACCAATTCTTCACTTATTCTATACTACCCAACAACTGTCTGCAAGTTTAAAACTGTAATTTTCAAATAACTGATAATTCCCTAAAAATACAAAATAAATTATCAGGTAGTAACTTTTTTTTTTTTTCAACCGTCCCGTGGCCGAGTGATTAGCACGCTTGGCTACTTATCTAAGGGACCTGGGTTCGAGCCCCGGATTAGGCATGGATGTGTGTGTGTCGTTTTTCTGCTGAGGTTCTGCCATCCTCTCAGATCTCCTACTATGGCATATAAACTGACAGGCTCCTTTCAGACCTCTGTGGCAAGCAGCTGCTTGAGGGGGTATTTATTTATTTATTATTATAACTTTTTTTGCTGCATAAATGAACATCTTCGTCTACTGAACATCAACCATTGCATGAGCTTCTCATTTTCTCCCAGCATGTGTAAAGCAGATAAACAGATATTCACTGCTCATAAAGCCCAGGATTAAATTTAAAAACTTTGGATTACAATCCTGCATACTAGAAACTGGATCGCCCATGTCTCAGAAAATATGCTGCTCAAAGTAAAAAAAATACACGAGGCTAAAATTCAATTTTTATCAATTTCTTCAACAAGTGAAGAGAATATATCTGAAATAATAAATACAACAGATAGTTGAAAAGGAAATGAGTCCCTCTTAATGATGTTTATGGTAAAAGACGATTATATTCATGGAATAAGTTTGATTTTTTCACTGTTTCCCAAATCCTAGCTGAATAATGAAACCTAAAATAAAGACAAAATATACTTATTACTGGGCAGAAAATGCTGTTTAAAATGTAAAGAAAATGCAAAATAAAAAATATTCACAAACTTAAACTACTAACAAATATTTAATACAATAGTGTTTATCTTCCACTTTTAGATGGTATAAAAGTATGGCTTAATAACTTATTTCTGATAAATGTTGTGTTGTATTTAAGCACAGAATACAATTATAACTATATACTTTATTATAATTGAATTTATGTGCAACATAATTAAAATTTTCATTATCAGCATTTTTAGACTCATATTTGTTTAACCATTAATATGGAGCTTATAAGTAGAACCACACAATTCACATCTGTTCATATTTTATTCAATATGTACATAAAACAAAATATTATAAGGCCAAATAATGATTTCATACCAATTCTTTTCTGAGAGGGCTGTATGGGTTAATAAATTACGAGGCATTGACAGTATTTGATGATTAAAGGACTCTGTCAACTTCTGATATCCAGGATGTCCTTTATATTCAGGGAATCCATCATTTAAAGAATCTAAAACAAATTGTAAAATTCTTAAAGGCACTGTTTCAGAAAATATTTACATAATTTTAATAAATATTTAGATAGAGATTGTACACATTTGGACACATTCAACAACAATGGAGTTGTCAAATAAATGTATTTATCGTGATAAAAATTTAGGAACAGATTTCTTTCAAACACTATAATTAGAGTTTTACCTACAAGTAAATGTTAAATTAAGAAATACAGGGGTTTATCAAAATAATGGAAACATATACTGTTTGTGGAGAACATTTTATTAATATGCTGCAGGCCCACCTCGGGTGTTTGGAACAGATGCAATTCCACATGGAATAGACTTATACAAGTCATGTGCATACAGATATGGTAGTGGAATTTGGGACCATTCTTCCTGTAAAATATGACCTAACTGTGCCAGTGATACTGAAGGTGGAAAGCGTGATCTGACCTTGCACTCCAGATATTCCCCACAAATATTCAATAATATTAAGGCCTGGAGATTGAGGTGGCCAGGGTAGCTGCTGTACCACATCCTCATGCTCTGCAAACCACAACTTGACAGGTTTTGCACAATGTACGGGTGGATTATCTGCTTGAAATCAGGGAAGGTCATTAGGTAACAATTCTCTCAATATTGGGTGCAGGTGGTCCCCGAGAATGAATTCGTACATTGTGAATGTGACATGACCCTGCAGAATAACTAATGACTCTAAGGAATGCCATGATATGGCACCCCATAGCATCAGGGATCCACCTCCATGCTTCACAGTTGGAACCAAACAGTTGGGGTGGTGCACTTTTGTAGGTTTTCACCAGACGTACACTCTACCAGTGGTGGGAAACAATGTGTAGCACAATTCATCAGACCAGATGACACATTGCAGGTCTTTAGCATCCCAGTTTTTATGTTCTCTACACCACCTTACACGTTTTGTTGCATTGATGTTGGTAATCAAAAATTTGTGGATTGCAGCACAACCATAAATACCAGCACGATGAAGTTCCTGACGAACTGTTATGATGGAACAGGATCATTCCAACTGGTGTTCAGCTCTGCTGCTATTTTGGGTGCCGTATATAATGGAAGTACAACGGATATGGTATATATATATATACCATATCCATTGTGCTTCCATTATATAATCGGTGATAACATTTTTTTAACAATTCAATAACATTAATTATCTTGGGAGCTATATAACAGATACTGGTGATGTGCGGCATGAGATTAACGGACGAATAGGGATTGCTGCCGGGACTTTTAAGAATCTATGGAGAGTGTGGAGAAATAGGCGTATATACCTAAAGACTAAAATTAGGCTGTATAATAGTTTGGTTCTTTCTAGGGTTAGTTATGGTAGTGAAACTTGGACACTTTGTAAACAAGATAACAGGAAACTAGATGCTTTTGATTCCAGATGCTTACGCAGTATCTTGGGCATTAGGTGGTTCAACTTTGTAACTAATGATGAGGTTAGGCAAAGGAGTTTGCAACCTCCTTTAAGCAGCATATTGTGCAGAGAGAGACTCCGTTGGTTTGGCCATGTTGCCCATATGAATAATTATAGATTGGCGAATAGGGTTATGAACAGTGTGCCTAAAGGCCTCAGAAAGAAGGGGAGACCTAGGATGCGGTGGGCAGACAATGTCAAACAGGACCTTGTTAGAATTGGTGTGCAGTGGCCAGATGCAGTAGATGTAGCTCAGGATAGACTTGCTTGGAGAACTAAATTGCAAGGTCTGGTTGGAACTCCATAGCCCATGGGTGCTTGAGGATGATGATGATAACATTTGCCTATCCCTATCTGACAACTTCATATGGCATTCACAATTTGCACATTTGGAGGCAATGTCCTGTTCTTTTTGATAGGTAGTCATAATCTTCAATACAGTTCCTAGTGTTACACCTGCTATTTACGCATTCTAGTTACTGAAGCTCCTACAAGACGCGCACCAGTGATCATGTCTTTTTTGGAGGTCACTGAGATCTCAAATTGTCAAAAATTACACCACAACGGCTGTTTCACCTGTGCCTGTGGCACTGCTATGTGATAGTCAACATCATACTTCTCCCCTTTATATACCTCACATCATGGGTGACATTGTCCCTGAAACATGTTTCCATTATTTTGATAAACCTCTGTAGGTCACAACCATAATTCCCACTACTACTTTTTCAGCTATTATCTACCCACTTCTGAGCAAAGGGCTGTTATAAAAAAAATATTCAAGGCATTAATTTTCCACCATTTTTCCTATTCTTGATAGCTTCTGGGGTGACTATAAATAAGGATTTTATGAAATAATTTATCAATTACTTCTTTTACCCATCCAATTTATTTTCTCTATAAAAGCCAACTTTCAAATAATTCTATAACAATTTATGAAAGGCCAAATGACCATGGACAACACTATCAAAAAATCTTAAAAAGGATAAAACATGTTTAGTATATTTTACCAAAGCACAGTGATGGCTTTAGAGGAAGTGTCATCCTGACCAACTTACTACAACCACCTGCAATTAAAATCTATTTACCATAATAGTGTTTTGGGGCCAAAAAAATGGAGAGTTGGATTGGATTGGATTGTTTTACCTCTGAGCGGCACTTTTTTGCACACCATGAGCTAAATGGCCAGGCCACAAGGACCCCGAAGGCTCAGAGAAGGTTGGGGGAGGGGACCCACTGGAACAGCTGTTGGGAGACAGATGGTAGCCTCCCGTCAAGGCCATCCAGCGTGTTCTTTAACATGCACAGGGTATGGCTCTCCAGCACATGGGGCCACGGCTTAACGTCCCATCCGACGGACGGCGGCCTTTTCAAGCCCATCGGTGTCCCCTACTGACCATGGGCAGGGCAGGAAAATTTTGCGGAGATAAATCTCAACGCTGACCCAGCTGGGACTCGAACCTGGGAACTACAGATTACGAGCCTGGCGCACTACCGACTGAGCCACCCCCACCCCTAAAAATGGAGAGCTCCAGTCTTCTAGACCTTAGGAATACTAGCTTATAGCTCAATTTGTCTACATGTAAATCAGCCATTGAAGGAAAATGTATCAAAAAGCAACTTGACTGTTATGCATATTTATAGATAACCAATACTTATCACATTAAGGCCTAACTATAACAATAGCTCATTTGTGCTATTGTTATAGTTAGGCCTTAATGTGATAAGTATTGGTTATCTATAAATATGCATAACAGTCACTGTAGAGGTTGAGTTTGCATGATTTGTACATATTGGCATAATTTAAAGTATACTGTTAGGCTCAATACTGCATCATCATCATCATCATCCTCAAACAGCCATGGGCTACGGAGGTCCAACCAGACCGCGCAATTTAATTCTCCAAGCGTATCTGTCCTGAGCTACATCTGTTGCATCCAGCCACTGCACACCAATTCTAACAAGGTCCTGTTTGACATTGTCTGCCCACCGCATCCTAGGTCTCCCCCTCCTTCTGAGGCCTCTAGGCACACTGTTCATAACAATATTCACCAATCTATAATTATCCATACGGGCAACATGGCCAAACCAACGGAGTCTCTCTCTGCACAATAGGCTGCTTAAAGGAGGTTGCAGACTCCTTTGCCTAACCTCATCATTAATTACAAAGTTAAACCACCTAATACCCAAGATACTGTGTAAGCGTCTAGAATCAAAAGCATTAAGTTTCCTGTTATCTTGTTTACACAACGTCCAAGTTTCACTACCATAACTAACCCTAGAAAGAACCAAACTATTATACAGTCTAATTTTAGTCTTTAGGTGTATACGCCTATTTCTCCACACTCTCCATAGATTCTTAAAAGTCCCGGCAGCAATCCCTATTCGTCTGTTAATCTCGTGCCGCACATCACCAGTATCAGTTACATAGCTCCCAAGGTAATTAAACTGTGACACCTGCTCAAGACTGCAACCATTCAGATTAACTGAATCACAGCCTGCCTGACCAATTTTCATCACTTTAGTTTTCTCTCTGTTTATAACGAAACCTACTCTACTACCAGTCTCATCAACAGCTCGAATGAAAGAGTTCATCTCATCAACATCATTTGCCAAAAGGGCTAAATCATCAGCATAATCTAAATCAGAAATTTTAGTATCTCCAGTCCATTTAAGGCCAAAATCTTTCCCTTGAAGTGAATTTCGCATAACATAATAAACAACCACACTAAAGAGAAAAGGAGACAAAATGCACCCTTGTCGAACACCAGAAGTAATGCTAAACCAATTGCTACAATCCTTACCAACTCTCACACACGACTCAGTGTTATTATAGAGAGCTTTCATTATTTAACTAACTTGTCTGGTATACCACATGATCTCACAATCAACCACAAATTATGACGATCAACAGAGTCGAAAGCCTTTTTGAAATCAACAAAGCTAGCAACCAAAGGTTTCTGAAACTCTAAACATTTCTCAAGAATCTGTCTAAGTGAAAATATCTGATCCACACATCCCCTACCACTTCTGAATCCACATACTGCATGACTATGCTTGAAACATGCACCTTAGAATACTGAATCAAAACTTTGTGTTTCAGGCAATTATCTTCATTGCATATCACTGATATATATGCAAATGGTACCTTTTTGTAGAACAACAACAACAGATATAAGCATACACTATAATTTTCTCCATAAAGATTTACAAAAAGTACTTGATTACTGAAAAAAATTGACAATGCTATAAGCTTACCATTATCAGAACAATCTTTGTCAGGTAGAAGGAACAGGTTAACATTATGATAATTTTCTTGATCATTTCGATGAAATAAGTCAACATTAACAGAACCTATTGGAAAAAATAAGAATTAAAAAATATAATTTTTGTACCATCTATCAAAAGGGAACACCACACTGTGGTAAACAGAAGCGTAATTTCATACTGTGATGGCTATACTGAAATTTGTCATCTAGGGCTGAAACTAGAAATTAAAATACCTAAAACATCATGGTCCATCAGAATACAGCCCATACTCACTCTAATGCTTATTTTGTAACCCATATAACAATGCATCATAAAAAAATGCCAGAAGGCTTATTAATATATCATATAAAAATAAGCCTGCCATCCCAGTTGGGTTGGGTTGTTTCACCTCTGAGCAGCACTCTTTTGCACACCTTGGGCTACATGGCCAGATCACAAGGACCCTGAAGGCTCAGAGAAGGTTGGAGGAGGGGACCCACTGGAACAGCTGTTGGGAGACAGATGGTAGCCTCCCGTCAAGGCCATCCAGGGTGTTCTTTAACGTGCACAGGGTATGGCTCTCCCGCACACGGGGCCACGGCTTAACGTCCCATCCGACGGACGGCAGCCTTTCCAAGCCCATCGGTGTCCCCTACTGACCATGGGCAGGGCGGGGAATTTTTGCGGAGATAAATCTCAACGCTGACCCAGCTGGGACTCAAACCTGGGAACTACAGATTACGAGCCTGGCGCGCTACCGACTGAGCCACCCCCACCCCCTGCCATCCCAGTGGCTGAATGGTTAGCACACTTGGCTACCGAACAAAGGGACCTAGGTTCAAGCTGCAGATAAGGCATGGATGTTTATGTTTTACTACTGAGATCTTGACTTCTTCACAGATCTTTTCTATGGCATATTAACTGACATCCTCCTATCAGATCTCTGTGGTAAGTAGCTGCTTGAGGGATAATTTATTTATTTTATAAAGGAAACATTGCACTGAAAGCAGTAATTAAGAGTGAACAAAAAATGTAATAAAAATGTAATATTTTTATTACATTTCTATTTTTCTCCTCAAGCAGCTACTTGCCATGGAGAGCTTACAAAAGCCAACTATTAGATACTGCAAAACACTATAGATAAAAGATGTAAAAAGCTGTGACCTCAGCAGAAAGTTAACACAAACATCAATACCTTACATTGGATTTAAATGCAAATTTCTTTACCTCTGCGGGGTGGGGGTGGCTCAGTCGGTAGCGTGCCAGGCTCGTAATCTGTAGTTCCCAGGTTCGAGTCCCAGCTGGGTCAGCGTTGAGATTTATCTCCACAAAATTCCCCACCCTGCCCACGGTCAGTAGGGGACACCGATGGGCTTGGAAAGGCCGCCGTCCGTCGGATGGGACGTTAAGTCGTGGCCCCGTGTGTGGGAGAGCCATACCCTGTGCACGTTAAAGAACACGCTGGATGGCCTTGACGGTAGGCTACCATCTGTCTCCCAACAGCTGTTCCAGTGGGTCCCCTCCCCCAACCTTCTCTGAGCCTTCGGGGTCCATGTGACCTGGCCATTTAGCCCATGGTGTGCAAAAAAGGGCCGCTCAGAGGTAAAACAACCCAACCCAACTCTTTACCTCTGCATCCAAATATGCTAATTGTTCATTTCTTATATGGAAAGAAATTCATTCCCAACATTATCAAAGCATTAATTTTAAAAATCATTATATTTTAATCCTAAACATCAAAGTTTTTGATGTTTAGAGTGGCATGTAGACAACATTCATATTACTCTGACAACTGAGCAAACTAAATGCATATTTCAGGAGAGAATTTACATCTAATGAGAGGACTAAATTCTCTAATTCTCTAAGAGAGGACTAATTCATCTAATGAGAGGACTAAATTCTCTAAAATCTAAATGAGAGGACTAAATTTTATAAATCATATTTGATGATTTATAAAGATTTATAAAGAATGAAGTGGTATCTACATTTGTGGCGTTCAGAATGAAAGTGGTATAAGTCAGCGAAACCAATTTTTTCAAAACAAGTAGTTTTGCATTTTCTGCTCTTAAAGAGCTGCTTTTTGGGGAAGAACAAAGTGTTGCTCTCACGAAATCTGGTTGAAACTGACTGATTGTTGTATAAGTCAAAACTTGATTTTCGCTGACTTATACCACTTTCATTCTGAGTGACACATTTTAATGCAAACAATACATATAATGTACATAAGTACATTGCAACAGACATTGAAAGTACGTATTAAACTGAAAATGTGAAAAAAAAAAATCTTAAATACTTACATGGATCACATTTAACTTCTTCTAAAAGAGGCATAGAATTTATTTGATTTTTTCATTAATTATAACTTTACTATAATGTACAAAATAGCGTTCTTGCGCACCACTTTTTTTTCCTACTATTCATTTGTTATAAGGTATATATGACCTTTTAACTATGATTACTATAATTGAATTTTGATTACTATAATTGAATTTTGATTACTATAATTGAATTTCTCAATGATAATGTCATTGAATTTGCATTCTGGCTATGAAAATAACATCTTTCTGGACAACAGATCCTATTCTTCACCAACACATGTTGTTTTAGGAACTATACAATCACTGAAATTAACTATATAATTCCAATTAGTAACTTTTCAACTGTTCTAAGGCAAACTTAGAACAGTTGAACACAGTTCAGGCACATTATTACAAATTTTACATACAAATTTTGATCTTACCAGAATATTTTAATTTTGACTTTTGGAATAAGGAATGGAGAGTTTTCTGCATCTTTGTTATAGAAGTTGGGGCAAAATCTTCTCTGTGACATTTATTCTGAACAAATACTAAAATCAAAAAAAAATTTTAACATTCGATGTAATGAAACTTTACACACATTACATAAACAAAATTTTGCTACTAAATCTTATATTGCTAACATGAAGTTGAAATGAAGGCAAATTCAGAAGTAATCTTTTTTTATAGTCTACTACTGCTCAATACAATATCAGATAGTTATAAACTCAGCAGCAACTTGAATGAGTACAGTTCTATGTTATATCAATAGTAATTCACAGAAAAAACTCAGTCTCTTCTTAAATAAGCTTTTTATGAAAAAATGTCTGGATAATTTAATGGCCTCAATCAAACATATTTAAATCTCAATTTTTCAGCAATATTCATTTGTTACTCAGAGAGTATTATGATTTACAGTTTCTAAATGATTATTTTATTAAAATTTGGGAGAAAAAGGTGGTTTATGAACCAAAACATTTTATCTCCATAGACCATTGTGTTCCTCTGTCCTCCATTGCAATGACTATAAATTCTTATTATGCATTTATATCCTAGTAAAACTATTCAACTTCTAAATGTTGATGGGTTGTTGTTGTTTGTTGTTTTACCTCTGAGCGGCACTTTTTTGCACACCATGAGCTAAATGGCCAGGTCACATGGACCCCGAAGGCTCAGAGAAGGTTGGGGGAGGGGACCCACTGGAACAAGCTGTTGGGAGACAGATGGTAGCCTCCCGTCAAGGCCATCCAGCGTGTTCTTTAACATGCACAGGGTATGGCTCTCCCACACACGGGGCCACGGCTTAACTTCCCATCCGATGGACGGTGGCCTTTCCAAGCCCATCAGTGTCCCCTACTGACCGTGGGCAGGGCGGGAAATTTTGCGGAGATAAATCTCAACGCTGACCCAGCTGGGACTCGAACCTAGGAACTACAGATTACGAGCCCAGCGCACTACCGACTGAGCCACCCCCGCCCCAATGTTGATGGGAAATCAAGCTACAAACTGTTACCATTTAATTGTTTTTTTTAATAATTTCGAATTAAAAATAATTTAAAATTCTCTGTCATTGAACAATAAAATTTTAGAGTTTATCCTTCAAATTATTTGCATGTTGAAAGTTCTTAGGAGAAAACTCTCAGAAGCTTTTCGGAGCAAAGACAGCACTCTGTCTTCAGTGAAGTGATGCTATGTACTGACGTTAGGTCTGTTTAGACAAAGGGCTTCTTTCCACGTCGTGAAGGGCGATTCCAGTGTTTCGGTGCAGGTGGGGATGGACGAGGTCATTATTTCAATAACCTTGCGGACCATGGTTCCGTAGAAAGTGGATGCATGCGCAAGAAGTGTGGTGTGCTCCCAGTCTATTGTTTACGTGTGGTGTGCTCCCAGTCTATTGTTTACGTGTGTTGCACTGCTAGCTCAGAGGCGGCCATCATTAGCTTCTTTTGGCTGACATCAGTTTGGTGCTCCGCGAACCTTTCTTGTAAAGAGCGAATGGTTTTACCGATGTAGTACACAATGGAAATATCCGGCAAATGTAGGGGAAATCGGCATAGGCCCGATTTTTGAAGTAGGCTACATTTGTCCCTGTCCCTTTTGACTAATTTCTTCAAATTTGGAGCTGGGCTGAAAACAATTTTAATATTATGGGCTCTGAGTAATTTGCAGACTGATTCACATAGGACAGGAACGTAAGAAATAGGTACGGCCAAAGTTGTACATTCGGGGTTGGTGATTGGGAGGAGAGCCGAATCTTTTGTTTTTGTTTCTATATTTACTGATAACTTTGTCTATTTGTTGTTGAGTTGTAGCCATGGGAAGCAGCGATGGAATGGATGTTTAGAATTTCTTCTTCAAGCAGCTGCTCATTTGAAGACATGGCGAAAGCCCTACATGTGAGGGAACAGAAGGCTGCAATTTTGTACGCCCATGGGATGCATGAGTCTGCATGTATGACGGAAGGGATGTAGGTACGCTTCTGGTATACTGATGTCGTCACAGCTCCTGCATCATCTTTTTGGATGAAAATATCTAAATAGGGGATGGCACTTCTATTCTCCTCCTCCTTCATAAAGTGTATTGTAGGATAAATATTGTTGGCAGAGTCATTGAGGCTGTTTAATTGCTCATTGCTGCCATTCCAAATTAAAAATTTATCGTTGACATAGTGACACCAGAAGAAGGGTAAAATTGCTGCTGAGTTGAATTGTTTCAAGATCTTGAAGGACAATTTCGGATAGGATACCGGAAAGGGGTGAGCCCATGGGGGCCCCTGAGTCCTGCCTGTAGATTTGGTTGCTGAACTGGAAATAGTTGTTTTCGGTGACGAGTTTCAGAGCCTCATGAATGGCGTTGATTTCGGGAAGGGAAAATTTTTGCGTTTCAATAATTTTTGTCTGAAACAACATGACCGCATCAAAAACTGGAGTGGATGGGAATAAAGAGACTGTCAAGTGTGACAGATTTGCTGTCGGGAGGAATGGACAGATCCTTGAGTCTATTGAGAAATTCTGCTGTCGACTTTATAGAAAATGGGTGATCGGAAATGAAGTTGGATAGAAATATCGACAAATTCTTTTCAAGAAAGAAAGTTGGAGAAGTTCTTTTGCACACAAGCGGTCGGATGGAATAATTATCTTTATGCATTTTGCACTGGGCAAACATTCGCCTTCGACTTTATAGAAAATGGGTGATTGGAAATGAAGTTGGATAGAAATTTCGCCAAATTCTTTTCAAGAAAGAGAGTTGGAGAAGTTCTTTTGCACACAAGTGGCCGGATGGGATAATTATCTTTGTGCACTTTGCACTGGGCAAACATTCACGGTGCTTGGCAGTTGAATGGCACTGAGCTCTTTTCCTTCGAAAGCTGGAATCGCCCTTCACATGTAGAAAGAAGCTCTTTGTCTAAATAGACCTAACGTCAATACATAGCATCACTTCACTGAAGACGGAGCGCTGTCTTTGCTCTGAAAAGCTTCTGAGAGTTTTCTCCTAAGAACTTTCAACATGCAAACAGTTTGAAGGATAAACTCTAAAATTTTATTGCTCAATGACAGAGAATTTTAAATTATTTTTAATTGTATACTTAAATTTCGAATTTTTCCAGAAAATTCAACATTTATTTCTTTATACTATGAATATGGACATTTCCAATTGGGGAAATTTTAAGAATGATGAATACTGACATCCAGATTTTTCTATCACAAGTCACACTATAATTTTACTTTTCTGTTGAAAAACATTACACTGAATACAGAATGGGGTGCACACTACCTCTCAAAAAAAAAAATACTAGTTTTGATGGAAGAACACAAAAAAAGTATTGACTTTAAAACAATGAAAAAATTTACTAATTGGCAGCAATCATGTTTACTTGTATTAGTATGAAATATCAAATTCTAAAACATTTTAATTCTTCGATATGCATACTGCAGTTTTATGCAATAAATATCATGAAATATCAGAAACGAGCATATTTGCAAAGGAAATAGTAACAAAACTCCTCTTTTTTATGAAAGCACTATTATTAATCTGCACATATAATTGATAAATATGAAGGAATTAAGGAAATTTTTCAGCCAACAGACTTGCTTTAGAAAATTATACAAAAAAAATCAGAAAATTAATACAAATCAACCAAAGTTATTAGGAACAGATAGAAGTTTTTCTCTAAGTCCTCATGTGTTATTTAATATGAATGGATGTGAATATATAGCATTGTGGTTTAAAATCTAATCTGATAAATGACCTCTACAGGTCTTCTTGCCAAAGCTAAACAATATACAAATGGAAAAAGCTAAATTTTAGCAAAATATCAGTTAAAATCTTACCATGCTAGTGAGTGGAACAGTCGAGAGCTCTAAGTTATATTTATGTTAGTGAAATAAAATGATCTAACAATTTTTCATTATTTCAGGATGGCACTGCCAGTGATTTAAAATCTTACCTATGTGAGGATAATACTCAGTTGTTTCTTCTGGAATAGGATTTAGTTCATGAGGATTGACAGGTGTTGCTGGTTTCAGCATCTCAGCTGACTGAAGGAATCTAATAGTTTGGTAAAACATATTTTTAAAAAACACAACTTCATAGAAGTCTAACAGTGGCAATATTAATGTTTTTCAAATTAACTATAAACACTCTTACTACTCAAAGAATATCAATATGAATTAAATTTCTACTTAAAATACATTTTAATTTTACAATTCAGCATTTTTTAACCTATTAAGTTTAAGGCATAATCATCAGTTTCTCAAACTATGAGGTGTGCTCATGAGTAAGGTAGAAAAAATTTGCTAATACACTACACATATAGTAACAAAAAATTTCCATTTATCACTCTCTTTAACTTTAGTGACAAAAAAATTATGGTATGGGAGTTGACCATATGGATTTATTGGATATTTAGAATGGATCTGTTGGGTTGCTTTACCTCTGAGGGGCATTTTTCGTACACACAATGGGCTAAATGGCCTGGTCACAATGACCCCAAGGGCTCAAAGAAGTTTGACAGAAGTTCACCTACTGGACAGCTATTAAGAAGAGACAGATGGAAACCCACTGTCAATGCCATCCAACACGTACAGTCGCTCAAAAAAGTATCCGAACACTGTGGGTGATTACAGAATTCAAAAAAATATCTGGCAACGATTTTTTTAGAAATTAGTGATCTGGCAACCTTCGTGTCACGTGACACGAAGGTTGCCAGATCACTAATTTCTAAAAAATCGTTGCCAGATATTTTTTTTTTGTGTCGACAGTGTTCGAATACTTTTTTGAGCGACTATACTTTACTGTGAACAGGATATGGTTCTCCTGAACCCGAAGCCAGAGCTTTACAGCTCCTCTGATGGGTGGGGTTTAGCAGAGATAAATCTCAATACTGGCCCAGGTGGGACTTGACTCTTTGATCTTTCTCCTTAACTGTTGTCCAGTGGGTCTCTTTCCCCCAATCTTCTCTGAGCCCTTGAGATAGCCTAGCCATTTAGCAAGCGTGTGCAAAAAAAGTGCTTCCCAGAGGTAAAACAACCCTACCCATCCAAATATAGATGCATCAAAAAAATACTTACACCAAGTGATCTACTATGGCAGTGACAACCTTTTACTACTATTGAGTGAGTTACAAATATCTGCCCTTAGGCATACCAGACTTTAAAATCTATAACTTTTATAAGTTCCAAATAAAAGAGTAAATTCTTACCTAATTCATATATAAAATCATAGAGAATTTTTCATGAGCACACACACTAAATTAATGACAGCTATTCATTAGGTCTCTTTTATCCAGAATGGATTATTACTGTATCTGTTCCTGTATATCAATCAAGAATGGAAGTGCCTCAGTCAGTAGCACACCACCTCGTAATTTACAATTCCCAGGTTTGGGTCCCACCTAGGTGAGGGTTCAGATTAATCTCCACAAAATTTCTTGCCCTGTCGTCAGTAGGGGACACTGATGGGCTTTGAAAGGTCTGTCAGGTGAGACATTAAGCTGTGGCCCCTGTGTGCAGGAGAGCCATACCTGTGCACATTAAAGAACATGCTGGATGGCCTTGATGGGAGGCTACCATCTGTCTCCTAGCAGCTCTTCAGTTAGTCCCCTTCCCTAGTCTTCTGAGCCCTAAGGGTCTCTGTGACCTGGCCATTTAGCCATTGTGTACAAAAAAAGTTCCACTCAGAGGTAAAACAATACAACCCTGTAGATCATTCAGGACTCAGCTAGGATAATAAAAGTTAAAACAGTCAAAGAAGGTAAATTAGGATCTTCAAAGGTCATGATCATTACTTGATACGTAAAATAATTTTTCAAAATGCCATTAACCCTTAAAGTTAATTGATTAATTTTCACATGGAACAAAATTGATAATAATCTGTATGAATTATCAGTTTTGTTCCATGTGAAAATTTAAAGAGCTGTAGAATTTTATCCTGAAATAACTGTCAGAACTTGGTAATATTATTGTACACAATGAAATTTATTAATATCCATGTTAAACACTTTTAAAAAGAGAAATTTCTTTTAGCAAAAATATAAAAACATGCAGCAAAGTTCTCTGAGAACTATAATGTCTTCTGGCAATGTAATTTAAATTTTCAGCTCATTTGAATAAGCTTAATTATAAAAATATATTTCACTGTGTTTGAAACTGAAGGAAATTACTCTGAATACCAATCCTGATAGTACTGCTAAATACCTCTTTGTCTTGAAGTTTTTCTTTTTGCATTTATTGCAAAAAAAAAAAAGAAAAAGACAGTGATAACCTAGAAGCTCAATCAGGCTTATCATGGTTTCTCATAGAATACAAAAACACATACATTGAATACAACCATCCCATCCCAGGATGAACCCACCATGAGCCAAAGCAATACTACTGCACCACTAACATGACATACATTTCATACATCAAGTTGCACTGTTAAGGAAAGAATTTTATTAACTTTTTTGGAGAAATTATGTTTTAATGTTGCCCAAAAAGTGATTTTTATGCAATAATATTTTGACATAACTGTTTGATATCTTCTTTTTTACAAGAGAAAAAAAATACATAACAGTTGTATTGGAAACATCAATGCACATTATTAGAATCTTGTTTTCTTCAAAGAACAGTACATAAAATTCTACCCTGAGCATTGCAACTTTATCTATCAAGAAGGAAAACTTCAAAACACAGTTTCACCTACTATTAAAAAAATATAAATAAATACCCCCTCGAGCAGCTGCTTGCCACAGAGGTCTGACAGGAGCCTGTCAGTTTATATGCCATAGTAGAAGGTCTGTGAGGATGGCAGGACCTCAGCAGGAAAACAACACACACATCCATGCCTTACCCGGGGCTCGAACCCAGGTCCCTTAGATCAGTAGCCAAGCGTGCTAACCACTCGGCCATGGGACGGCTTCACCTACTATTACCATATGATTAATACTCACAGTAATTAATTGCCTTCTGCTACAATGATAATATATTTATAATTAGGCATTCAAGGATGCAATGGTCAATATTGGTTTTTATTTAATGACAAATGATTTTCAACTATAATAAAAATAAAATAAATACCCTCTGAAGCAGCTGTTTGCCACAAAAGTCTGATAGAGAGTTTGTCAGTTTATACGCCATAGTAGAAGGTGTGAGGATGGAGGGGACCTCAGCAGAAAGACAACACAAACATCCATGCCTTAACCTGGGGCTTGAACCCAGATCCCTTTGATCAGTAGCCAAGCACGCTAACCATTGGGCCACTGGGATGGTTTTTCAACTATAAAAGGAAGCAATTAATAGCTCAGGTAGTTGAACCAGAACATGATGGTAACAAAGGAATAATGAAAATATCCGAATTTCTATTCAAATGTTCGTCTCAGAATAGATAATTATTCTGCCAATGCACACCACTGGTACTGCAGTAACATGCACCAGTATTGCAGTCAAAATTTTAAGTGCTGCTAATGACAAAAAAATGGCCATTAGAGTAAGCTAATACCTAGATCAGAATCACTACTATTTTTGCCTATAAAATATTCAGAAATCTAAAAAAAATCCAGTTTAGGCATCCTAAAATTAATTTGGCTTCTGTTAATTCTTTAATTAGCCATCCCGTGGCTGAGTGGTTAGCACGCTTGGCTACTGATCTACGGGACCTGGGTTCGAACCCCGGATTAGGCATGGATGTGTGTGTCGTTTTTCTGCTGAGGTCCTGCCATCCTCTCAGATCTACTGTGGCATATAAACTGACAGGCTCCTGTCAGACCTCTGTGGCAAGCAGCTGCTTGAGGGGGGTATTTATTTATTATTATTTATAATTCTTTAAGTCTATGTTTTCTAATTTATCTTTCACCTAAAGCATACATTGGTAATGGTGTTGGAGGTGTAGATAGTGGGGACCCTCGCATACCATTATCAACTATTAACTAGTATTTGGACAGAAATATTAATATTCCAATTCATTGTTTGTCAAATCAAAATCATAAAAAAGAGTAAAAATTTACCTTAGATAATTAAGGTCAATAAACCAATCTTGAACTGTAATAATAGTGTGGCAAACAGCCATCAGGAATGCTGCCAACTGCAAAGACTAAAAGAAAACTTATTGCAACAAAAAACAAATATTTTATTACAATACCATATTATTCATCTTTTATATCAGCACATATCTATTGTCGTATTACTAGTTTTTTGTCTCAACTTTAATTAGTCCAGATAATTGGAGTTAAAACCTATCCTGTTTTTAAGCATTCTACATATATATATACACTAAAATACAAAAAAACTTGTAATGGTAAAATTAACAATAAAAATACTACACTTGTAAGTTCTGAAGTAATTATACAAATGCCATAGTTTTATAATAATAAATAATCACTGTATTTTGTAAAAAAATTGTTAAAATTTTTTTTCTGAGAAATATTTTTAAAATGCATTTTTCAATTAATCAAGTTGAAGATAATTGATGTACCACTGCAATAAAAAGTTTTAAATAGCAGACCATTTGTACTAAGATTAAAATTTAACAAAATTCAAAAAGCATGCTTCATTTATACTCAGTAATAGTCTCCAGTAACAAAGTTTATATTGGGTTGGTTCACTTCAGAGCAACACTTTTGTGCACAACAGGCTAAATGGACTCTCGCAAGGATTCCCAAGAGCTCACAGTTAGGTAGGGAACCATTAAACAGCTGTTAGGAGACAATGAAAGCCTCCCATCAAAGCATTCCAGCACATTCTTTAATCCATAATATGCCAGAAGACACTACAATTCCCAGAGTCAAATCCAGTCTGATATCCAATGATAATTATAGTTCTCAAGAAAATACGCTCAAAGTTTCCATTTTTTCCCCATAATATCATCCATTTTTTAAGATTTTTTTAATCCTGAAAATTTATGAATTAAATTTCATAACCAAAAAAAGATACCCGATTATTCAGATGTTCTATAAAGTTGGAAAAAAGAAAGGAAAATATTATGCTGCTGTGGCAGCCACTTTTGTGACCTCATTTCCCACCAGTGTTTCAGTTGTTTCCATCTTTCTGGTAATGTTTCCAAACTAAAGTTTCATGCAGAATATTCTCTGAATTATTACCATTTGAGTTTTTCTTAATCTTTTGGAATTGCCTTTAAAGCTGACTTTGATGCTCGACTAGGGTACATTTTGTCCCCTTTTCTCTTTGGTTATTGATTATGTTATGCGAAATTCTTTGCAAGGGAAAGAATTTGGCCTTAAATGGTCTAGAGAGTTCAAAATTTCTGATTTAGATTATATAGATGATTTGGCTTTGTTGGCTAATTATGTTAATGAGATGAATTCTTTCATTAGAGCTGTTGATGAGACTGGTAATAGAGTTGGTTTGGTGATAAACAGAAATAAAACTAAAGTGATAAAAATTGGTGAGGCAGTTGATGCTTCAGTCACTCTGAATGGTTGTGCCCTAGAGCAAGTGTCTCAGTTTAATTATCTTGGGAGCTATGTAACTGATACTGGTGATGTGACTGGTGATGTGTGGCATGAGATTAACAAGTGAATAAGGATAGCCTCTGGGACTTTTAGGAATCTAGGGAGATTGTGAAGAAATAGGCATATACACCTAAAGACTAAAATTAGACTGTATAATAGTTTGGTTCTTTCTAGGGTTAGTTATGGTAGTGAAATTTGGACGCTTTGTAAACAACAGGAAACTTGATGCATTTGATTCTAGATGCTTATGCAGTACCTTGGGTATCAGGTGGTTCAATTTTGTAAGTAATGAAGAGGTTAGCAAAGGAGTCGGCAACCTCCTTTAAGTAGCATATTGTGCAGAGAGAGACTCCATTGGTTTGGCCATGTTGCCCATATGGATAATTATAGATTGGCAAATAGGGTTATGAACAGTGTGCCTAAAGGCCTCAGAAAGAAGGGAAGACCTAGAATGCAGTGGGCAGACAATGTCAAACAAGACCTTGTTAGAACTGGTGTGCAGTGTCAAGATGCAGCAGATATAGCGCAAGAAAGATATGCTTGTAGAACTAATTACACGGTCTGGTTGGACCTCCATAGACCATGGCTGCTTGAGGATGATGATGACATTCTGTTTATTAGTTATTTTGGAATGAGGTTCAAATCCAACAAAATTACTCTTTTTTTTACTATTGCTTTAAAAAAAAGTGCTATTAAAATTAGTATGCTTGTAGTTTTTCTCAAATATTTTACTTTCTAAAATTCACAATAAAATGCTCTTTATTTTGGCATAGAGCATGACCAGTTATATTTATTAGTTATTTCAAGATAAGGTTACAAAGTTTTTCTTTTTTCTCCTGAAAACACCTCAAAATTAACCCAACCATCAAATCGAATTCTACTCTACAAAGCCAGCATGTTAAGGGTTCAATGTGTACAGAGTATGGATTTTCTGCACACAGAGACATGACTTCACATCCCAACCAATGAATGAAATCCTTTCCAAGCCCATTGGTATCCCCTTTCTCATGCAGAGGGGGGGGGGGGGTTAGAAGATATAGCTTTTAATGCTGATACAGTTGGGACTTGAGAACACCAAATTATTATCCTAAATTGCTATTGACTGATCCAACCCCCAGCTCCAAGTAATAAAGACCAAGATCAGTATTACAAATATGAATATATATCTTTTAATTTTTTGAGAGTACAAAATATATTCAATGTAGATTACTAAAATTATATTTAACATTAACTTACTTGCATTTGAAGAGCATTTTCTGTTGAATGATAATCTGCACCTCCTAAAGCTTTCTTTTCATACTGAATCATGTGGTCCATCACAGAAGCACTTAAAACTGGCTAGAAATATATTCAAATTTTAAGATTAATAATCTAATATGAGCTTAATTTTATCCTGATATATGCAGCATTATTATATTAGATTATTAAAATTAACTTTCTTAATAATCTGAACTAATAAAGAATAAATGGCTTGCATGCAGTTTTTCAAATTAAATTTAAAAAAGACATAAATTGTCACTAGTTTACTTAACACTATTAAACTTACTTTAAAGAGTTACAAACATTAAAAAATAAGAGTACATATGTGGTGCAATCCAAAAGTTTTGAGAACTGCTAGAGTATGACCAGTTGAACTTAACATTAAAATGCCAGGTATGAGCAGTAGTGAGTCTATTAAGTTTAAGGTGATATGACCCTGACCAATATAGGACTTTTCAGTTGGCTCCAAGAGCAGTTTAAGCAAAGTTGCATCTAAGTGTATCTGTGATGAGTCTTCATCAGCAAAGAGCTTGTATGAAATTTTGTTTTAAAATGTGCAAAAAAAATGGTGAGAAATTTGTCAGATGCTGATGCAAGCTTTTGGTGAAGTTGCAATGAGCATTAGTTTACAAGTGGAATAAAAAATCTAATGATGGGTTGGAAAGCAATGAATGTGAAGAAAGTGTGTCACCTTTCAATAGCAAGAACAGATGAACCTCATAAAGGACTTCATTAGGACCCTCATAAAGGACCTCATTTGGTGGGACAGGTTGTTGGGTTGGGTTGTTTTACCTCTGAGCGGCACTTTTTTGCACACCATGGGCTAAATGGCCAGGTCACATGGACCCCGAAGGCTCAGAGAAGGTTGGTGGAGGGGACCCACTGGAACAGCTGTTGGGAGACAGATGGTAGCCTCCCGTCAAGGCCATCAAGCATGTTCTTTAACGTGCACAGGGTATGGCTCTCCCGCACATGGGGATATGGCTTAACGTCCCATCCGACGGACGGCGGCCTTTCCAAGCCCATCGGTGTCCCCTACTGACCGTGGGCAGGGCGGGGAGTTTTGCGGAGATAAATCTCAACGCTGACCCAGCTGGGACTCGAACCTGGGAACTACAGATTACGAGCCTGGCGCGCTACCGACTGAGCCACCCTCGCCCCAAGGTGGGACATGTAAATGACCATTCTTGATTTAGTAAACCATACAAACCTCTCCTACAACTGTTGCTATAGAAGATTTGAACATGCAGTGCATTGCTGCAAAATTTGCCCCATGTCTTTTAGGTGAGGAGCAAAAGTAAAACCAAATCAATTTCAGCCAGGAATGGGTTAGACAATTCAACAATGACAGGGACTTCTAATCAAATATCATCACTGGCAATGAATCTTAGGTTTATGGCTATAATCCTGAGAAGAAGAAAAATTATTGGAATGAAGAGTCTTAATTCCCCACAGCCGAAGAAAGCTCATCAAGTGAGATCCCAATGTTAAGAACATGGTCATTTATTTTTCAATGTGGAAGAGATTGTTCATAAGAAATTTATTATTTTATGCCACAAGGACAAACTGTGAGCATGGAAGGACCAATGGACTCACTGTATCAATCGCAGAGAGGACTACTTTGAAGGAGATCATAAATAATATTTTGTATTTTATCTTTTGTATTGTTTAGTAATAAATTCCTGAAAATTATATATATATCATATGTTAACCTACAGTCATGCATTTTAACTTATGATAGTCTACATTGGCATCCAGAATTATTCTCAAGATATCAGTTCATGAAGCAAATTTTTCTGTTTTATATCTGATGATGATATTAAAGTAAAGTTAAACTCACAGTAACAAACCTTCAGAATCTATTAATCAGGTAAGTGTCAAAATGTTGTTGATGGTAAGTAGGTTTTTACAGTATTGAAGGTAGCTGCATTTTATCCAAGTTTTGTAAGCAATAACAAACTGAGGGCTGAATACAGTCAGTGAAAGCAATATGTGCAGGTTCAAATGCACTATGGCTTACACTTCTATATGCAGCCTCTGTTAATAATAAACTTATGAACCACATAATGATTCACATCATTAACCTTGAGTAAACTTTGATCAGTAGCCAGTAGCACAGCGATCAGAGAACCTGACATGTAATCAGGAGGTCATGGATTCACATCCCACCTGACTCAAGGCAATTTATCTTCGAACTGAGCTTGATGTTCAAGAGCACTTTCATTGAATTACAATTGAATCAAAAACACATTATTATTTGTGGTCAGCAATTGCGTAAAACTTGCAGGGTTTAATGCTGCAGAAAATAATAAAAAAAACACTACCACTGGTACAGTAAAAAGCCATCTGAAACTGGACTGATAGAATTAATGTGCTACACTGGGCAATAAAATTCAAGTTGATATCTGGGCTCTTTATTAAGCAAAAGAAGTTGCCAAAAACAGATGCCATTAAATACCCTGTGTGGTGTGTGGAAGGAACAAGATGAGAGTGATAATGCATAACTTTACAACCATGGCCGAGTGGTTAGCACGCTTGGCTAAGGATCTAAGGGACCTGGGTTCGAGCCCCGGGTAAGGCATGGACGTCTGTGTCGTTTTTCTGCTGAGGTCCTGCCATCCTCACAGACCTTCTACTATGGCATATAAACTGACAGGCTCCTGTCAGACCTCTGTGGCAAGAAGCTGCTTGAGGGGGTATTTATTCGCCGTCCCGTGGCCGAGTGGTTAGCACGCTTGGCTTGTGATCTACGGGACCTGGGTTCGAGCCTCGGGTAAGGCATGGATGTGTGTGTGGTTTTTCTTCTGAGGTCCTGCCATCCTCTCAGACCTTCTACTATGCCATATAAATTGACAGGCTCCTGTCAGACCTCTGTGGCAAGCAGCTGCTTGAGGGGGTATTTATTATTTATTTTTATTTACAACTGTGCACATTATCATCAAGCAATGATTTCCATGCTGATAGCAAGAGGTTGGTATTACATGCAATTTGCTGATTAGTATAGAGATTTTCTATCATATTAAAGCTGAAACTTTATGAGGTGCAGTTATATATAACAGTAGCAGAGTTTTAAGTCTGGATATAAACTATTTCTTTTATATTTGCTATATTTAAGAGATTTTAAATTAAAATTAAGGAGCCTAGAAATTACTCCTAGCTTGTGCAGGTCTCATAAAATGACACACTCTACAGACTAAAGTCTCAGCTACAGCTAACACACAAAATATGTCTACCAGAACAATTGGATTGCTTTACCTATGAGTGGCTCATTTTTGCAAACAATGGGTTAAATGATGAGGTCATAATTATGTGGAATCTAAGTGCTCAGACAAGGTTGGGGGAAGGGGACCCACTGGGCAGCTGTTAGCAGACAGGTGGAAACTCCCATCAAGGTCAACCAATATGTTTTTTTAATGTACACAGGGTTGGGTTGTTTTACCTCTGAGCGGCACTTTTTTGCACACCATGGGCTAAATGGCCAGGTCACATGGACCCCGAAGGCTCAGAAAAGGTTGGGGGAGGGGACCCACTGGAACAGCTGTTGGGAGACAGATGGTAGCCTCCCGTCAAGGCCATCCAGTGTGTTCTTTAACATGCACAGGGTATGGCTCTCCCGCACACGGGGCCAAGGCTTAACGTCCCATCCGACGGACAGCGACCTTTTCAAGCCCATCGGTGTCCCCTACTGACCGTGGGCAGGGCGGGGAATTTTGCGGAGATAATGTACACAGGATATAGCTCTCCCATACAAAGGGCCACAGCTTTATGTCCCATCTGTCAGAGAGCAGCCTTTCCAAGCCCATTGGTTCCCCTTACTGATCAAGGGCTAGTGGGAGTTTAGTGGGCTAGAACAGTAGCTAGCTCCCTAACCACTATGACAGTTAAGGTCATTTTGCCTTTAAAGGTTTATAAAGCTTTGCTTAAAGTCATGAATATGTTCCTGTTCATTATAATGAAAAAAGTGAAAGGTTTTATACTTATTGTGCCTATTAAGATTATTATCAAGATCATAATGGTAAAAGAGTAAATCCTACCTGAAGAGCAATAGATGCCTTGGTTGTTTTTAACAAATTTGCCAATAGTATAAGATGTGTTGAACAGCACTATTATTCATGATAATTTGTAATATTAAGTAAGATATAGGAAAAACCCAAGTGAATTAAAAGTATTTATGTGAAGAGGTGTGGTGGTAACATGCACAGGAAAGTGCTTCTGAATTAGTTGTTTTAAATTTGGTTTAGCTAGAATACATTAAATGTCTTTAATCCTTCAACACTCAAGATGACCCCAAAAAAAACTATAGGGTAGTAAAGATAAAGGAATAGCACTATTTAGACTAGTCCATTTCAAATTTCGGCCATTATGGATAATTATGAGCATTAAACAGTTAAATTTATAACCCTAACAAATTGCAAAATTAAAGGAAATTTTTTATTCAATCTTCCCTAAACAAATCAGCAATTCTTAACAGACAATTTCACCTCCTTAGAACAGCTAGTATTTACAATCTTTGTTGCGATTTAGAGTTGGAGCATGCAACGAAAAATACATATTAAGACAGTCCACTCCTTTAAAATTGTTGATATCATTATTTGATAATGATACCCTCATTAATTTTTTTTCAATGAAAAATTTATTTTCTCATTATCATCCGACAGATATCCATAAAAAAGTTCAATAACAAATTAACATTTTTCTTTTGTAAGTTTGGTACTATGCAACATCTTACAAAAATAATCCAAAAGAAAATAGTACATAAATCAATAACTTTTAAAAAAATACAAAATATTCACTAAAACTGTGCAATTTACATTATTAAAATTAAGTATGTTTAACCAGTTCAAAAGGGGCGGGGGTGGCTCAGTCGGTAGCGTGCCAGGCTCGTGATCTGTAGTTCCCAGGTTCGAGTCCCAGCTGGGTCAGTGTTGAGATTTATCTCCGAAAATTCCCCGCCCTGCCCACGGTCAGTAGGGGACACCGATGGGCTTGGAAAGGCCGCCGTCCGTCGGATGGGACGTTAAGCTGTGGCCCCGTGTGCGGGAGAGCCATACTCTGTGCACGTTAAAGAACACGCTGGATGGCCTTGACGGGAGGCTACCATCTGTCTCCCAACAGCTATTCCAGTGGGTCCCCTCCCCCAACCTTCTCTGAGCCTTCGGGGTCCATGTGACCTGGCCATTTAGCCCATGGTGTGCAAAAAAGTGCCACTCAGAGGTAAAACAACTCAACCCAACCAGTTCAAATAATGTAAATGTTTCTATAAACACCATATATTAATAAGTTACAACTAAAAACTAAAAAAGACAAATATTTTGTGGAGAAAATTTCACCGACATACGAGAATTGAACCTTCATCTCTCCAGAAACATGCCAGAATATTCTACCATTGAACTAATGTCAGCTCTGTCTTTTCTCCGCTACTTTAAGACTTTAAACTCCTCACCAAGATTTTCGGCACCTACCATTGGTGCCATCTATGATCTTGAGTGCAACTATTTCTTTTTATATTCCGCTGAGTGTGCAAATATAAAAAGAAATAGTTGGGTTGTTTTACCTCTGAGCGGCACTTTTTTGCACACCGTGGGCTAAATGGCCAGGTCACATGGACCCCGAAGGTTCAGAGAAGGTTGGGGGAGGGGACCCACTGGAACAGCTGTTGGGAGACAGATGGTAGCCTCCCGTCAAGGCCATCCAGCGTGTTCTTTAACGTGCACAGGGTATGGCTCTCCCGCACACGGGGCCACGGCTTAACGTCCCATCCGACGGACGGTTGCCTTTCCAAGCCCATCGGTGTCCCCTACTGACGTGGGCAGGGCGGGGAATTTTGCGGAGATAAATCTCAACGCTGACCCAGCTGGGACTCGAACCTGGGAACTACAGATTACGAGCCTGGCGTGCTACCGACTGAGCCACCCCCGCCCCCAAAAGAAATAGTTGTGACCCAAGATCATAGATGGCGTCAATGGTAGACACAAAAAATCTTGGTGAAGAGTTTAACGTCTTAAATTAGTGGAGAAAAGACAGAGATGGGTTTAGTTCAACGGTAGAATACTCTAGCAAGTTTCTGCAAAGATGAGGGTTCAATTCCGTATGTCGGCAAAATTTTTTCCACAATATATTTATTGATTTATAGACATTAAAAATTCAACAGGAAATGCTGTGATTATCATTTATGTTTAAAGAAAGAGTCTTATAAATTCAAGGATGTTAAAATTTTGCCAACTGGTTATACTTCAAAAACCATAAAGAATGAACCACAAAATATTTATTGATACTAAGATTATTTATAGATTTTAAGACATTAAAAAGTCAACAGGTAATGCTATGATTATCATTTATGTTTTAAAAAAGACAGTCTTATAATTCAAGGATTATAAAATTTTGCCAACTGGTTATTCCTCAAAATTCAAAAACCAAAAAGAATGAAGCAGGTGGCAAAATGTTCACATTTCAAAAATTCTGTTTTTTTATATCTGTAGATATATGTCGATATTTCAACAAAATTTTGCAGGTAGTGATGACATCTATTTTATATTCCTTAGGAATTTCAGTAGACGTCATTTGATAAGCATATATAAACATATATATGACTTGCAGACAAATGACGTTTGTTAAAGAGGCCTGGCATAAGATTTTATTAAAATCTGACAATTTTTAAACTTGCAGAACATAAGTTACGATAAACAGACTAGATGCTTCTGAATCATCTCTTCTGAACACATCATACTCATAGTTAATGAATAGACCAACTTATTATTGTTAAAACCTTGATACGTAAAAAAAACTTTAAAATTGCCACAGCAGATATATGCTATGCATTTCACATTCTCACAAAATTTACATCATCAGGCAAGCCTGCCTAATAATGTGTCATACAATATGATACAAAAAGCTTACTATTTTGAAACTATTTTAATTCTTTTAGCTATCAGTAGGTAGGGGTTGTCTCAGTCAGTAGCACACAAGTCTCATAATCCGATGTTCCCACATTCAAGTCCAACTGTGATACATCAAGATTCATTTCTGGTCATCCCCATCCTGCTCTCAGAAGAAAGGAAATACCGATGGACTTAAAAAACCACTGTTTTTCGGATGGAACATTAAACCATGGTCCTGTGTGCAGAAGAGCCATATCATGTGGATATTAAAAGAACATAACGGAAAGCCCAGATGGGAGACTTCCTAACAAATGTTCAGTAGGTCTCCTTCATTTACCCAACTCTGAGTCTTTAATGTATTCAGCCATTTATCCCATTGTGGGTTGGGTTGTTTAACCTCTGAGCGGCACTTTTTTGCACACCATGGGCTAAATGGCCAGGTCACAAGGACCCCAAAGGCTCAGAGAAGTTTGGGGGAGGGGACTCACTGGAACAGCTGTTGGGAGACAGATGGTAGCCTCCCATCAAGGCCATGCAGTGTGTTCTTTAACGTGCACAGGGTATGGCTCTCCCACACACGGGGCCACGGCTTAACGTCCCATCCGACGGACGGCAGCCTTTCCAAGCCCATCGGTGTCCCCTACTGACCGTGGGCAGGGCGAGGAATTTTGCGGAGATAAATCTCAACGCTGACCCCGCTGGGACTCGAACCTGGGAACTACAGATTACGAGCCTGGCGCGTTACCGACTGAGCCACCCCCGCCCCTATCCCATTGTGTGCACAAAAGTACCACTCAGTGATAAAACAACTGAACTCTTTTTGCAATCCAAGTTTTAATGACAGTTTATTTGTTAACTAACTACAAGTATGATGTGTGCATACTGAATGAGTCCAGAAGTATTCCAGTCTGTTCACCTTATTTTAGTACTCAAAGTTTAACATTGACTTTTAACAAAACTTTAGGCTATGTCACCTTGAATTTTGACATATCACTTGTCTGGAATCTGCCTTAACAAGCAACTACTACTGAAACTCCTATGGAATATAGAATAGTTCACTACCCATAAATTGTGCTCAAGAATACATTTATCTACTGACAAGAAAAAAGAAAATTATGCAAATATGGACATTTTACCATCTACTTGCACAATCCATGGTGTTTGAATTCTGATGGATAACCTGCCCAATAAAAATGAGTACCATCCCTAAATTATACAAATGTCTTTCAGACTTTTTATTCATTTACAGATATATATATATATTGAAAAAAGAACAATAAACCATACCTGGGTATCTAATAAGATAATTCTTTCATTAGTTACATACATATCTATTCCTGTTGTGCAATGTTCTCCAAGCTCTTTCAATTCCCATGTTTGAGGCTTGAATAGTTGCCTATATAAGAAAGTAGGTAACTAAACATTGTGTAATAAGTGCAGAATTTTCTTTAAAATATATTTGCAACGTATATATCCTATTAAGTTTTTCATATAGAGTGATAATCACTTATATGCACATCCATATTACAATCTCTTAACAATACCAAAAAGCAAAAATAAAATTCAGATCTTTTTTGTGGGGCAGGGGTTGCCTCAGTCAGTAGCACACCAGGCTCATAATCTGCAGTTTCCATGTTCAAGTCTCACTTCTGCTACTGTTGAGATTTATCTCCACTAAACCCCTGACCTTGATCAGAAAAGGGACACCAATGGGCTTAGAAAGGCCATCGTCCAGGAGAGCCATACTCTGGGCATGTTAAAGTACATGTTGGATAACCTGGATGGGAGATTATCATCTGTCTCTTAGCCATTTAGTGGGTCTCCTTCCTCAAAACTTCTCCGAGCCCTTGGGGTACATGGGACCTGACCATTTACTCCACTGTGTTCAAAAGTAGTGCCACTTAAAGGTAAATAACCCAACCCTATTTAACTTTCAATTTTTCATTGGCTAAACCTGATTCCTCTTCTTTCATATATTGTCCCATACAGTGACATAATCACAATTTTTGGAAGGTATGGTGGGGAGAGGTTTCATAATTTTGTTAATGTAAATTCATGAACAAAAAAGGATTAATAATCCTTCACCCCCTTGGGGGCTTAGAGTTAAATAAGGGAATGAAGGGGAAATGAGGTAGCAACCCCTAACAGCTATACTACATGTAAAAATTAATCTCCTTAATACTCTATAACACTGTTAAATATTTTAAAGCACTTTAACAAAATATCTATGCTACCTAGAATCAAAAGTAATGAATGAGATTTTACATACTGTAGAGGTGACAAGTGACAAGAACTTCATAGATAAAAGTTGATGGTGAGTGGCAAGTTCATTTTGTAAAGTTCTTGCTGTCAGATGATGAGCCACAGTATGCTCAAAATGGAGAAGGTGATATGGTATGATGATGAGTTGGAGTTGGTTGCTTACAAATAATATGTGAAATTTTCTTCCACTGATCGAAGTTTCATGACTGCATTAATGCCAATAATAACTAATAATACTTATGGTAGCATACAGTTCTCATAAATGTTAAAATCCATGATGCACATGGGACATCGATGGGCTTGGAAAGGCCATCTGTGGCCTCATGTGCAAAAGAGCTATCCCTGTGCACATTAAAGAACATTCTGAATGGCCTTGATGGGAGGCTACCATGTCTCTTAACAGCTGTTCAATGGGTTCGTGCTTTAAAACATTTAATAGTGCCATAGAGTATTAAAGATATTTATTTAATTTTAATTACTGCACTGTGAAGCTCTACTGTAATTTTTGTTATACTACACATTCCATACTTTTTCATTCTCATGATTTCCCTCACCAATATTTGATTCACACCAAGTTAAAGAATATTCACCAGCATTTCTTATTAATTAGTTCAGCAAAAGCTCGAAGTCAGATAAACTCCATTTATCTTTTCAATATAGTCATGTTATCTCAATAATTTTGTTCCTATTCTTCCAAATAATTTCAGATCACTGAAAGTGTCATCTAAATTCTCTTCTGCAACAAGGCCCCTCTAAAAACTGCTAGAAATAAAGCTCCATAAATTATGTCTATGTAATTTCCTAATATGAAGTACAATCCCACTCAGTCTAGTAAACCCTCAACATTCGCAAGGGTTACAATCTAGTAAACTCTCATGAATGTGGAATTCATGGATGTTAAGACCATAAATGAATTAGAAACAGGGGTTACGTTTATGGTTTGGCAAAACATAATAGAATAAAAAAAGTAAGCATGTAATAATATAGGCAAATATTTGAAAATAATGATATTATAATATATACAGTATGTAGGTAAGAGCAATCCATATTCTTCAAAGAGAATTATTGAAATGGGCTGTTGCTGGCTGAAGTAGAATGATTTAGGATGAAAAAAACTCTGATGGTCATTTGTTTGACTATTTTCTACAGTTCATTTGAATTTCAATGTAGGAACATGATGTAGTCTCAATTTCCCTCTTAACTTTGAAACTTCTCTCCATTACAGGATTGCATTCCACCACTTTGTCTATCAAATATACTCCTGCTGCAGCTTCATTATTTCATTCAAAGCTTCAAAGTTGAAAGTAGCCATTGCAACAATCTCCTTTTCACCTCCTTATTGCCTTTGTTAATGAGCTCGGTAAGGTCATCTCCTGTCAATTCCTGGTGTGTGATTTGATCTGTGACTCGATCTTGTAGAGTAACATTATCACTTTCACAGATTATTTATTGTATTTTTATCTTTCAAACTATGCCTGTTGCATTCATAAAAAATACATCACAGTGATTTACAATTTAAATAGCAGTTAAATTTTTCAAATAAAATCAAAAACTTATTCAAGAATTTGAAAAAATCATTAAAGTAAAGAGCAAATATGCAAATCTCATGAATGATGAGGGTTTACTGTATTTTGGACAGATATAAAAGCTATTGCAATGACAGCATACATTTTGGTCACCAGAACTAAATTTATGGTTCTCATTAAACAAATGAAAAAAACAGCTGAGCCTTCAGATTCATTCATTTTTCATACTGGATTTGGAAGGTTTAAGCAACAGAGAAGCTTACAAAATTTGTATATTTGCTTTATTGCATATTGTTATAAATGCTAGGAAACAAATATGGTCATATTTACCACTTTTTTTCATCATCATACCAGCCACTGATAGTTGACAAAACTGTAGATTTTCCTGTTCCTTGAAGGCCAAGCACACCTACAACATAAAAATCACTTCCATCGTGAAGGAACTGGAAAAGAAAAGAAAAAAAAACATTATTTTAGGATAAATAGTTTTTAAAAAACCTCAAAAGTATTTCAATATCAAAAGTTCACTCTACTTACTTGCTGGCAAACACATAAATATGGCAATGATTACTTTCATACTTGACTTTCCATCTTATCCATGAGCACTTTTTGTCACATCATTGTTTTTATCCTATGGATATCATCAGTGAAAAGTTAGGAAATAGCAATAAACTCACCATTTCATACTTGTGGTGACTACCTATGAGTTAATGATTGGTTTAATGTTTTAATGTGATTGAAAAACAGTGGATTCAGAGGGTTGGGTTGTTTTACCTCTGAGCAGCACTTTTTGCACACAGTGGGTTAAATGTCCAGGTCACATGGACCCCAAGAGCTCAGAGAAGGTTAGGGGGGACCCACTGGACATCTGTTAGGAGACAAATGGTAGCCTCCCATCAAGACCATCCAGCATATTCTTTAACATGCACAGGGTATGGTTCTCTTAACACAGTGCAACAGCTTTACATCCCCTCCAACAGATGGTGTCCTTTCCAAGCCCATTGGTGTCCCCTATTGACCAAGGGCAGAGGAAGGAGTTTGGTAGAGATAAATCTCAATGATGGTCCAAGCAGGACTCAAACTTGAGAACTGCAGATTATGAGCCTAGCGTACCACCAACTGAGCCACCACCTTGGATTTAAAGGATTCAATGGTTTAATGCCCTATACTGTTACTATTTTGGATGACTTGTCCAGCATTATAATGGAATATGTTTTCAGATACAGTGGACCCCCGATATAACGCGCATGTCGGGCGGGAAACAACACCCGCGTTATAAGGTGAACCACATTATACCGAGCGGCGCGGTGGCGACACAATAAATTTCACACTGTAAGCTTTTCTTTTACTCATCATGCATACAATAATTAAACACTATTCAAAATACATGAGGGAACTCAATACATACACAATTACTCAATACGCAGTAACAATAAAATGCGATACTCACTAACGCCGCACGGACCTGTATAAACATGTTTGAACTTATCGCGAACATCGCCCGCGCTATAACTGAGTGCGCGGTATAGCGAGCAGCGCTATAATGAAGGTCCACTGTATTTCTGAACTGCAATTTGGAAGTTAAGAACATTTCTGGAATATTTATTTGTTGCTACAACTACTTTCACAAATACTATATTTTACTTTAGAATTACAGTAGCTTTAAAATAAAAACACAAATTTTTAACTATTAAAATTTGCATTAATTTTTATGTTTGGAGAACAAATTCAAAACTATGCTAAAGCAAAATAGCTTATAAAACATATACCAACTAAAGTGGAAATATGCAAAGTGGGGATCATACAAAGAAAGGGATAGGTTATTATTAATTACTAAATAAAAAATTTCCTGAAATCACAAAATTTAATAAAGTACACCATTAGTTATTCAATGCCTATGGAGCAGAATGGGTGTCAATGAGTAAAATACTGTTTGGCTAGAAAATAAATTAAAATATTAACAATTTTACAGGTGAAAAACCACTATATGCACTCAAAGGGTACTGCATTACAAACAAGCCCATGTTTGAAAGCCCATAGCTTCTACTAGTTTTATGGAGGCAAGATAAAATTGAAGCTAGAGATCTGAATCAAATAAATTTAAATCACATTTTTTAATATTTCTTGAATATTAAAATGCTATGAAAATATCAATATAATTTATCAGCTTACACTCAATACCTAAAACACATTTTTAAATTGCACTTGAAAATAAAATCTTTATAAAAGATAATGTTTGCATAATACCTCCATTGCGTTATCACACCACTGAAGAGATTCATCTACTAGTTTCACAGGAGAAGACATTTCTGTTGGTGGTGCCAGTTTTTGATCTCCTAAACAAATAATTATGTTCTTATAAATTTGAAATTACACAACAGCTAATTCATTTATTATATATAACTAAAACTGATTTTCACACTAACATGTTTCTTCGGCAAGCAGATTTTGATATGTTATTATTACATCTTCATGTTCTAAGACAGAATAAAGTAACAGCATTTTTATTGCACTTGCCTGCTCACTTTATAAGCAGATACATAGCGAATATAAAAAGTGGAATAAACTGCTTTCACTTACAGGGTAAAAAGCTTTAACAAGATATGTTGAGACTGCATTAAGCAAAAGGAAACACGTAAAGAATAAAAATTTTAAAAATTATACAAATATTTTTAAACATCATTTTAAAATATCTGATACACTTATGCCCAATATTTTCTTAAGAGTTCTATTTGTGAGAAGTAATTGGTGGTAGGTAGCACTGTTCTGGACATCACTAAGTCAGAGTGGTATTTGGAGAAACATTGTGCTCACAGAGTAAGCATCATTAATGCATTATTCTATAATTTATATTTCTTTTACATAAATTAATGTTTTTCAATTATTTTATGCAGTACATTTACTATGTGAGCAGAAAATATTAATTTGGCTTCATGCCCAGTGTATGGCTCTCTTCCACGTGGAGGGGCAGGGGTGGCTCAGTCGGTAGCGCGCCAAGCTCGTAATCTGTAGTTCCCAGGTTCGAGTCCCAGCTGGGTCAGCATTGAGATTTATCTCCGCAAAAATTCCCCGTTCTGCCCATCAGTAGGGGACACCGATGGGCTTGGAAAGGATGCCGTCCGTCGGATGAGACGTTAAGCCGTGGCCCCGTGTGCGGGAGAGCCATACCCTGTGCACGTTAAAGAACACGCTGGATGGCCCTGACGGGAGGCTACCATCTGTCTCCCAACAGCTGTTCCAGTGGGTCCCCTCCCGCAACCTTCTCTGAGCCTTCGGGGTCCATGTGACCTGGCCATTTAGCCCATGGTGTGCAAAAAAAGTGCTGCTCAGAGGTAAAACAACCCAACCTTAACATGGATCACAGCATAATATCCCATTAATCGATGATGGCCTTTACAAGTCACTGGTGTCTCTTTCCTCGGTGAGAGCAAAATAGGGGTTAGCAAAGAAAATCTCAATATAAGTCATTCAGTATTAAGTATTTGGTCTAATAGTTAGTGTACCTGACTACTAAACCAGTGGTATGTCCCTGTGTATGTGTTTGTATATTGAAAAACCAGGACAAGCCCAATAGAGCTTCTAGGCTATCTTCATCCCTTCTGTAGTGAAGTAACTTTTTCTCTACAAAAGAAATTAACCAAGATCAAAAAGATACTTTTTACAAATTTAACTCCTGTGGATTTGGGATCTACACTTTATACGCTATTCTTTACTGCCCAGTTGAGATGACTGCAACTCCACAATAATGTTTTTAAGCCCTTTCAGATGTACTAAAAATATATACAAGCCAAACAAATATAAATAATGTAATATATATTAAGAACATGGAAGACAAGAATGAATAAAATGAGAATAAGAAATTTAAAAGAATTATGGAAGCAGAGGACGATGCTGGAGAGAGTATTGGAAAAAAAAAGACTGACACTATGGATATATGAATAGAACGAAGAACATAAGATGGCCAAAGAAAACATGGAAATGGGAACCCAATCAAAAAAGGGAAAGGCTGATGAAGAAATGAAGAATTGAAGAGAAAAGGATCTTTCAGAGGAAGATTACACAGATAGAAAGATATGGAAAAAGAAGCTATCTAGACACATGCAACCCTAAAATAGGTTGTTGTTGTTGTTTTACCTCTGAGTGGCACTTTTTTGCACACCATGGGCTAAATGGCCAGGTCACATGGACCCCGAAGGCTCAGAAAAGATTGGGGGAGGGGACCCACTGGAACAGCTGTTGGGAGACAGATGGTAGCCTCCTGTCAAGGCCATCCAGCGTGTTCTTTAACGTGCACAGGGTATGGCTCTCCCACACACGGGGCCACGGCTTAACGTCCCATCCGACGGACGGCGGCCTTTCCAAGCTCATCGGTGTCCCCTACTGACCGTGGGCAGGGTGGGGAATTTTGCGGAGATAAATCTCAACGCTGACCCAGCTGGGACTCGAACCTGGGAAGTACAGATTACGAGCCTGGCGCGCTACCGACTGAGCCACACCCACCCCCCCTAAAATAGGAAAGCCAAAGCCTAGGAAAAAAGAATATAATCTCTATTAATAGTGTTAATAGTTACATTTACAAATTGCAATTTAGTTTTGTGTGTAGTACAAAATAGGAAAACCAAAGCCTAGGATAAAAGAATATAATCTCCATTAATAGTGTTAATAGTTACATTTACAACTTGCAATTTAGTTTCGTGTGTAGTACAAAATAATAGAACCACAAAGCTAACAGTAGCTTCAGTAATAAAGTACCACAGAAAAATGTCCTGTAGACAGAAACATTTGAAATAATTAGCTGAAAAAAATTTTATTACCCTGAGCAGGATTCAAACCCATCTCCCAAAAGCATGCCAGGCATCATAATTGCTAGACCATCAGAGCCTAGCCATTTTCTTCAATGATGTGACATATAAGCATTCCCACATTTTTCTTGATTCACGGGAAAAAAAAGGCAGGAATGCTTATATGTCACATCATTGAAGAAAACAGTTCATGTTAGTGAACTATGACGACTGGCATGGTTCTGGGAGATGTAGGTTCGAATCCCACTCATGGCAACCAAATTTTTTTCAGCTAATTATAACAGTACCTTATTCGCAAAGGTACAGGTAAAAAAAGCAGTGCTGAGTATCAAAAATAAAAATCAATATATATAAAAAAACATTTCTAACAAGAATATGAATATAGTATTATATGTTGCATGTCAACAATAACTTGTTACATTTTGGAATTTAACAATATAATTTACATATTCACCATCTGACATAAATATTTGGAAACTATATATTGAAATCAAAGAGTAGAATTTAAATTTATTTTTAGACCTTTTCAAACCAAGAGACACTTTTGGGATTTGACTGACAACATGTGGGATTTCATATTTTTTACATGCCATTTCTACTCAGTGGAATTTTAAAGTGACCAGAATTATTCTTTGTATTTAAATTAAGATCTATGATGATTAGCATTAGATTATAAAGTTTTCAATGGTCAAATTATAGTGTTAAAAGACAAAAAAATACTATTATATTAATAAGCATATTTGTTTGAACTATAGTTAGGTTCCTGAGCAAATAAATAGAAATCAGTGTTCTAACTATGTAAAATACTTTTAATCAAAACTGATAAACTAACCTGTGCCTGTTACAATGTATTCTCTTATTATATACTAAGAAAAATTTAGAAACAGTATAGTTTTAGTTTTCTGCTATTCATTTCTTAGTTTCTTATTTTTCTATAAAATTAAATAGTATTAAGTTAATGTATGTGGCAGAGTGGTTAGCAAGCTTGGCTACTGATGTAAGGGTTGGGTTGTTTTACCTCTGAGCGGCACTTTTTGCACACCATGGGCTAAATGGCCAGGTCACATGGACCCCAAAGGCTCAGAGAAGGTTGGGGGAGGTGACCCACTGGAACAGCTGTTGGGAGACAGATGGTAGCCTCCCGTCAAGGCCATCCAGCGTGTTCTTTAACGTGCACAGGGTATGGCTCTCCCACACACGGGGCCACGGCTTAACGTCCCATCCGACGGACGGCGGTCTTTCCAAGTCCATTGGTGTCCCCTACTGACCGTGGGCAGGGCGGAGAATTTTGCGGAGATAAATCTCAACGCTGACCCAGCTGGGATTCGAATCTGGGAACTACAGATTACGAGCCTGGCGCGCTACCGACTGAACCACCCCCGCCCCACTGATGTAAGGGACCTGGGTTCAAACCCCAGGAAGGCATGGATGTTTGCAATGTTTTTCTGCTGAGGTCCCGCCATCCTCTCAGACCTTCTACTGTGGAGTATAAACTGACAGGATCCTGTCAGACATCTGTGGCAAGCAATTGTTTGAGGGGGTATTTATTTATTTATTTATTATTTTACATTTCTCACCTTCAATGCTTTGTCCAGGTTTTTGTTGTACATGATAAACTCGCTGAGCAACAGTTTTAACAAAATCAGCAAATACATCTGTTTCTTTGCCAGTAAGCAATGCTGTGCCTTGACTAGAAATTGGTGAGACAGCACCTGGTGAAGCAGCTCGACTTCCTTCTTGTTCTGGGCCCTCTCGAGTTTTGAGAAGAACAGTTGGTGGTTTCAATTCAACTTGCCTTGTTGGACTGCTAGGTGCATTTTCATTTTGAGCAATTTGGGAATTTTTTATCTATAAAAAGAAAATATATTTCATACTTGGTGAGAGAAAATTCTACAAAAATTATTTTTGATGAACTCTTCATAGAACCTCAAATTATTTTTAATCAAAATTAATAGAAAAATTAAGAATTTGGGAATTATCAGATCAGATGTGTTTCTCCTGTCAACCAATGGGGGGGGGGGGAGAATGCTAACTTATAGAATCTGCTGATTGTGCTATGTTTAATAAAGAAAATCTCTGCAAGTCTGTTCAATGCAAAGGTGGACTGGTACCTCCATGGGAAGAAATACTATCCAAGTGAACAAGATCGGCACTTCAGAAAAGGTTGTGTGTGTTGGGTTGTTTTACCTCTGAGCGGCACTTTTTTGCACACCATGGGCTAAATGGCCAGGTCACATGGACCCCCAAGGCTCAGAGAATGTTGGGGGAGGGGACCCACTGGAACAGCTGTTGGGAGACAGATGGTAGCCTCCCGTCAAGGCCATCCAGCGTGTTCTTTAATGTGCACAGGGTATGGCTCTCCCACACACGGGGCCACGGCTTAACGTCCCATCTGACGGATGGCGGCCTTTCCAAGCCCATCGGTGTCCCCTACTGACAGTGGGCAGGGCGGAGAGTTTTGAGGAGATAATTCTCAACGCTGACACAGCTGGGAGTCGAACCTGGGAACTACAGATTACGAGCCTGGCGCGCTAACGACTGAGCCACCCCCGCCCCCCTTCAGAAGAGGCAAATATGCATGCATACAAGATGGAACACTAGATGCTAGAATAATACAACCTGAGAGGAGTGGGCCAGCTGCTACATAAAAACAGGACAGTAATGGTGAGACTTTGCTAAAATTAGATGATTAGCAAAGTCTCACGTCATGATTTAGCAAAGTCTCACCATTTGGTGAGACTTTGCTAAAATTAGATTAGCATAAGAACCAGCCTAATAAAATTTAAATACTCATTTCCTTTACTAAAAAGTAAATATGTCAAACCGAAGTATCTTGTAAAGATTATCTGAGAACAACTTTAATAGTGATTTTTGTGTAAATTAAATTTATTTGTATCACTAACATTGTGAATTTTTATTAGTGTTTAAGCAAAACATTACTTTTTATTACCTTTTCAGGCTGTGGTTTGGCTAAGATAACAAGAGTTTTTGCTGGTGGACCTACATCTGCTTCTGGAATTCTTTCCTACAAAATAAGCAATGCAAATGCTGTTATGACTCTTGCATAAATATTAACTGAAAAATTTAATTATTCATCAAATATGTTATCAATTACGCTCATAATTATTAATACTTTAAACAATTTCCACTTATGTCACTGTTTTTTGACAGACATTCATAAAGATTATTTTTAAAAAATTATGTTTATTAGTTATGGAGTATTTCAATATTTGCTTTTC